>JAGFZM010001291.1:2126-18924 GCA_017657215.1 Limnothrissa miodon
GTGTGTGTGTGTGTGTGTGTGCGTGTGTGTCTTAAAAGTAATGTCTGACAAGTCCTGCACCTCCCGGCCGGCTCTTGTAACTATTTGATTTAATGAGGTCTCAGCTCCAGGTCGAGCATGTAAAGCCTAATTGACGAATACTTTAAATCATTTCCAAGTTGCACAAGTGCAATAATAATTGGCTCCCCTAATCTGGGCAATAATTAGCTGGGCAAGTGTGCGGCAGTAGCGAGGGGGCTTAAATGGGATCTCGCCGGGGTGTCTGTGCTGGTCGGCCCCTTCAGGTGGTTCCCCGGAGAAAAGCCCGGAGGGACAGAGAAAGCTTTGTTCCGCCTGTTGTTTGTGGGTGGCCACCCACTCGGACAGAGGGGTGCATATTGGTAGGGGAGAGAAGGAGGGTGGTGTGTGTGTGTGTGTCAGTGTGTGTGTGTGTGTGTGTGTGGAGGGGGTCGGGGACTTGCGGAGGGTAATTGAGTGTGTGGTTGTGGAGGTGGTCTGTGAATGCAGCAGCACTTTCTCAATGCAGACACAATATAATGGGAGGGCACCTGCTCATCCAAAAAAATCTATCTGTCTTTCTCTCTTCCCCTCTCCCACTCTCTCTCTATTTCTCTGTCTTTCTCTCTTCCCCCCTCTCTCTCTCTATTTCTCTGTCTTTCTCTCTCACCCTCTCCCTCTCTCTATCTGTCCATTGTTCTCTCTTCACCTCTCCCTCTCTCCCTGTCCCTCTCTCTTCACCTGCACTACATACAGTATATCTTAATAGTTTCAAATCTATACTCCATTTATTAAACATACAGTATAATGCTCCATTCACTTCTACAGTCTTATATTTGCTAAGTATAACAGAGCGCTGTTAGAGAAAGTGAAACTGAACGTTAACAAAGTTAAAAAGAAACAAAGTGTTCATGGCTCAGGATGACAGGGTAGGCCTAAGGTTAGCACAACAGGCCCATGCTCTCCTCACTCTCTTACTGTAGATTAATAAAAGTGACAGGCTACATTTGAGATATACAGTCAGGGAATTAGACGATGCTCATGCATGCCATGTGAATAGCTTAGAGGCGAGTAGGTGGTAGTGATAGCCATGATTAGCGCTCTGATGAAAACTAATACTGTTCTCAACACTAACACAGTTTGACTGGTGTGGGCATGACGCAACACTTTAGCTGTTAATGAGCTCACAAGCGAGAGCGAGTGTGGTTATATCAAAAGGATCCTGTCGGTGAACAGTAGAGAGAGATTGTGACCCACTTGTATTGGAGCTGACTGTTCTCCCCCAGACTACTGGTTGTGTGTGTGTGTGTGTGTGCGTGTGTGTGTGCTCATGTCTGTGTGTGTGTCTCTGTGTGTGTGTGTGTGTTCATGTTCATGTATGCATGTGTGTGAGTTCGTGTGTGTGTGTGGTAGCTTCCATCGGGGTGTCAGAAACCCCCCGTCGAGGGAGCGGCGGTGGCCGTGGCCTGTCTGTAGAATATGCTAACACATATGAAGATACGCAGTGGCCCCCGTGGCCGGGCCCTGACATTTCCCGCGTCTGGGCAAGGACATGGCCTTTTCACTCGCCCCCCCCCTTCCCTCCCTCATCTCTTCCCGGCTAATCAGCTGTCTTGAAAAGCAGAGGCCGATAAGGCCCTATTGTTTGTGCTGACAATGTCGTGATGGTCGCGGTCTGGGAAGATCACAGGCGAGGCTTCCCCCCTTTTAGCAGGGGCCAGCCACCAGAGGAGAACTCATTATACCTTAGTGCATGTGGGTTAATTACATCACCACGACCGCTTCTAGTAGAATAAGGAAAAAAAAGTGAGAGAGGGAGAAAAGGCAGAAAGAAAAGGAAGGAAAGAAGGATGGAAAGAGAGTCAAAGGGGGAGGAAAGAAAAAAAAATCACATCTGTGTTGGGAGCGCAGTGGTCTTTTATCAGAGCTTCAGCTGTGGTGAGGTAATTATCAGTGCTAATGGATGTCATGGTGAGGTCTGGTGCAAGCCTGGGAAAAGGTGGCGCTCTGAAGAACAACCTGTAACTGCTAGCAGCTTGTGAGCTCTCAAGCACAAGGTCCTGTGCGGGAGCACTGAAAAAAAGGCATCTTCGTGAGCAGATATTTACACTTTAACTTCACACGTTTTTTTTTTTTAATCTCTAGTGAAAAGGGCCTTTTATTGTATTTTTCCTGACGTGTACATCTGGGCATGACTTTACAATGTGTGCTTTGCTTCCTTATTGCACAAAATAACAATAGCACTAAGAAATCCATATGTGTGCAAGCTTATGTAAGTGAAGGCTCTATATGCGAGTGTTCTTGTTTGTGCCTGCGTGTATGTTGCGTCTGTGTCTTTCTGTATGTGTGTGTGTGTATGTATGTGCATATACATGCATATTTTAAAACAATGTCCATATCATGAGTCACTTGTCTGTAAGATGGCTTTATCCGAATCCTTCCCTATTCCTCCCAAGTGATCCCAATCTCTGCTTGTCTGTATTGTTCAGAGAAACTAAGAGTAGAACAGTATCACTGCGTGTTCTTGCCATGTATGGAAACATGGTCACAGCAAAGACTGTGGAACCAGCTCGCAAGTACAGATCACACTGAGACAAAGTGAAAATGACTGAATTGGCAAGCATCCCCTAACAGCAATCAAAAAGACACCTTAGCTGTCATCTGCATTTTCATCATCTCTTCTTTTTTATTTGAAATTTTACTTGTTTTCCTGTGGCTACATTTATTTCAAGCGTGTATCTGATTCTTCTACCTGCGAAATGATAACAAAAAATTCCCCTCTAAATCTCAGTGTTTTTAAGAATTCCAAACTCAAACCTTAAGATCCCCTACACTCACTGAGTGCAAAAGATTCATCATTTCCTGTCTCACCACATTTTAGTCTGTTTTTCCTTGTCGTCAGCCCAACTACTCTAGAGAAACTAGGTGTTTCCAACTGTGTGCTTCCCGGTGAGTAAGAGACAACAGTAGGAGAGTGAGTATGAGAAAGAGAGAGAGAGAGAGAGAGAGAGAAAAAGAACGAAAGAAACGCGGAAATCCTCTTGTCGTACACCGCCTCTGCCTCTTGCCGAGCCTCAAAAGCAGAGACCCTGCCTGGAGGGGTTTGCTGAGGCGAAGTGTGTTCCAAAAAGAGGCGCCCGTGTTCCCGTGGACCTTGTGTTCTCTCCCAAAGTGCCTCGGGACAGGCACATGCTGTCCACGTTTCACACCCAGTACTGCAGGAAGTGATCTATAATCCGCTTTCTCTCCCTCAGCATTTCCCATTCCTTCCATTTTTTGTTGGCCAAATATCAAGTTTATTGAATACAGCAATTTCCCAAATATAAGCCGCACCACAAATAAACCACAGGTCAGTAATGGAGACTATACATGGTCAATTAGGATAATTGATGGCTTATTTGCATGATGTTTTTATCAGTGACTACATTAGTGTGTGAATACAGATGGGGCTCTTTAAGCACAGGACTTTTATTGTCTAAATCCGATAGCAAAGTTCTCTGCTCAAAAGGATCCCGTGGTGCCATCATTTCTTGAAGTAAAGACCATTTTGAAGTCTTAATGGGTTTGCCTCTCTCTCTCTCTCTCTCTCTCTCTCTGTGAAATCACCACATCTAGAGTGCACTACAATGCAAACACAGATAATATCCAGCCTTATTTTTGCTTGGGCTCTCCGGGTGGAAACCGTATCTTGCTGGCGTACTGTATTCTGGTCCCGGGAGATATCACATTAACTCCAGCCGCTAGTGCATTAGAAACACGAGGGGTGTCACTCTCTCCGCAATAGTGGGCTTGCTCTAATTGTAGTGTGAGATCTTAATAATATTACACGTATCTACAGCTTTTAAGAAGCTCATCATGGAGGTGTTCGCACTGTAATGCATTTTGAAATATATCCGCCTCACCCGTGAAATCCCCAAATGTATTGCTAAGGCACATAATGACCCCACTTCAATTTGCTTGGTCAGACTTATTTCTTATGTAAATAGTACATCCCGAAATGACTATAATATCTGATAAAGGTGTCAAATTGCCTGCGTATTACTTTTTTCCCTCCCCCTCCTATTACTTAGTAGAGAGTGCTGGACCTGTAGACAGAAGCCACTTTGGATCATTATAGGAGTTCTGATTGGTTCCTCAGTCCTTTGGGGACTAGTGTGTGTGTGTGTGTGTGTATGTGTGTGTGTGTGTGTGTGTAGGAGTGTGTGTGATATTAGGGGGTTGGGGCTAAAAAACTGATAGGCAGCAGGAGAGAGAGAGAAGGAAAGAGAGAGAGAAAGTGATGGAGAGAAGAGGAGAAAAAAAGCTAACGCGTACAGTAGCACTTGAGCAGTGCATAGGCTAGATGACTTAAATGCAGCTTTGCTCAGAGCTCCTCCTTCCTCGACTGTCTCAGATGGAGCTAATGTCCCAGGGACTTCTCTGCCACTGATGCTGCTTAGGGCTCTGTTAGGGCTCAGTTTCAGCAAATCCCCATTTAAGTGTCAAGCAGAGCGTTTACATGCCAAGGCCCCAGGACAAGAGCTATTTGAGCCCGCCGCCCCAGGAGAGCTTGCCCACTACTGGACCGCCTTAGAGAGTTATTGCTTCCACTAAATAATGTGATTGGAGATTGCCATCTATTGAATTCAGTGAAGCTTGACAATTATTTTTATATATATGTATATATATGTCCCTAGAACAACCATGAATTGACTTAAATATTTTATTTGATCTTTAGCAAAGGTAAAGGTTTGACAATGAGCAGAGCCTTAAATACTTGGTCTGACAATTAGTAGCATGTGTGAGTGCTGGTATACTACTCCAAATTATATAACTTTTTATTACCAATTGTTAATAGCCATAAACACACATCATTTCTATTTCTTCTGCCTTTTACTGTTCTATTTTACAGTCGATAACATAAATGTATTTTTGTATTATTCTGTGCCAAGGCTATTAGGCAATATTCTGATTAAGAGTATTTAGTGGTAAAGAGGTTGGACGGTTTCTTTTGAAATGAGCATAATTACAATTTATTCATGCCGCCATATATACAGACCACTGTATAATTAGTCGGTTTTGTGAAAGCTCAGTATGCCAAATCAAACCCACATCCAGCGTGCATTTCAAACGCTTTCCTTTTCCACTTGCTGTCTTACAAACAACAAGCAGACAAACAAAATCCCCAAACGACATGAGCGAGAGAAAAGAAAAAGAAAGCTGAGAAAGGTGGAATGAATTCTTTATGTATCAGGGAAGCTGTCACAGTTGCCCAAGAAGAAAAAGACTGAGAGAGGAGAAGAAAGCGAGAGAGAAAGAGAAAGAAAGAAAAAAAAAAACAGAGAGAGAGAGAAAGAGAGAGAGAGAGAGAGAGAGAGAGAGAGAGAGAGAGAGAGAGAGAGAGAGAGAGAGAGAAAAAAGAACAAGTGGAAGATAGTGAAGTCTGAGACTGTGGGCGTTGGGGTGTGTCAATGACACAAGCCCTCTGGCCATGAGCGGCACTTTACTGTACATGCTGGTAATTTGGGTAATTTCATTGCAGGGTTTGGTTTGTCGATCCTGAAATTACAGCGCTACTGTCTTTGTGCACCGTGCAATTTTGTTGTTTCCCACTTGGTGATTGAAGGGAAACCCAAGCTGCCAGGCCAGGCTGACACAGAGAGGAAACTGCAGCTGTTTTATTTTTGTATCTTTTTTTTATTTTATTTTTGTTTGCCTTTGGCTCTGTGAGTGAGATCAAGAGTGAGGATGGTTAGACAGTGGGACTGAATAGACTGTGAAAAATGTGTATATAGTGGTAACATACATCAGAGAAGAATGTTCAAGTAATAACTGCAATATATATATATTATATGATATATGATATATGATGCTTTTTATGCCTGTTATACAAATGTAAACATCTAATCAATATCTGTTGTATTTTAATTAGAAATGAATAACAGCATTATTATTATTATTATTATTATTATTATTATTATTATTATATTAATAATAATAATAATAATAATAATAATAATAATAATAATAATTGAATGTCGTGGAAATGGCTGTACAAAAAGATGTCCTAACATCATTTGCAGACTTGCTATGCTGTGGTCAGACTGTGAGGGTCTGTTGAGAGTGTTAAAGGCTTGCAATAAATAGTTCTATTTACCATGGCGACTGGGGCCCTGTGTTCTCGGTTTCTTTGGTAACCAGAGGCACTTGCTATTGGTTTAGCTATTGAACCCCCTGCCAGAGACAAAGGACAGGCCCAGCGCTTGTAATTCCTTATCAGAAAATCCCATTACGCCATGCCACTTTAGTCCCAGCCCACACAAAAGTGAAAGGAAATAATTCCTGTCTGCGGGTTTTTCCAAATGAGAGGGAGGGTTTTAGGACCTCGCTGCTCTTGCACAGAATCATCTCACTGGACCAAACAAAAGCGCACCATAAAAATCCATGTCAATTGCGCAGCGGAGCCACCATGTTTGAAAATCGCACTGTGAATCTGTCTAATCTTTACAGCTGAACGTGGCACAATAGGCCTGCTAATGTGCCTGTTTGTGGCTGAGAAGGTGATCAACACAAGCACCACAAAACCTCGAGGAGGCTGTAGTCCTGTTTACATGTGGATTTTCAGAAATCACAATTTAAAAGTAATTTAGGATCAGATCTTTCTCTATATTTTATTGACGTGTTCTTAGATCTTGGCTTAAAGGCTGCACTGAAGTATTGATATTTTTGCGTGTGTGAGTGTGTGTGTGTGTGTGTGTGTGTGTGTGTGTGTGGAAAGTAATGTCATCTGTATATTGTTGCCTATAAATTGGATTAGGAAAAAAGATGTCATTGTCGTGGCATGTTCCACACATTTACAAACCTCAAAGATCTCTGAATAACTTCTGAACATCAATTGTGTTTAGATAATATGTCACTATGTTTCAATCCTTCTTCATAACTCTTGAAATGCCTGTTTTGTTATGTCCTTATGCTGTGTGTTGGATGGAGTGTATATGATATGAAATATGAGCAGTATGACTAAAATAACTAAAAATTAAACCAAAATTATCAAAAATCAACAAAAAACTGTCTTCCAGTGAGAGGCGACCGTTATTAATGTCGAATTAGTGAACCTACCACCCCCAGTGAGATAAACTAAAAAAAAATCAAACAGTCATGTGGTGTGTGTGTGTGTGTGTGTGTGTGTGTGTGTGTGTGTGTGTACGACAGTATATTTTCACTTGCTGAACAGTAGCTATATTCCACATGTTAAAATGGAGGAAGAGCTGCATTAATTCACTCACCAAAACAAAAATCTACACACCATTGGTGATTGCCTGGTTGTATGCCAAGAGCGTGGGAGAGTGTTACTGTGTGGGGCAATGTGTGTGTGTGTGTGTGTGTGTGTGTGCATCTGTGTGTGTGTGTGTCATTTGTTTGGTCAGCATTGTATCTATATATCTGTGTGTGTGTTTGTGTGTGTGTGTAACATTTATTTGGTAAGCATTGTATCTATATATCTGTGTGTGTGTGTGTGTGTGTGCAGGCACTACAGATGAATAGAACTCCTACTGTACATTGTTAACAACTCTCTCTCTCTCTCTCTCTCTCTCTCTGTCTCTCTCTCTCTCTGTCTGTCTGTCTGTCTCTCTCTCTCTCTCTCTCTGTCTCTCTCTCTCTCTGTCTGTCTCTCTCTCTCTCTCTCTCTCTCTCTGCTGGCTATCTAATTATGGCCCTTGCTTAATTGGCTGATTAAAACCTTGTCACCACACAGTGAGGGACGACTGATAAGTGCACTAGTGCAGAAGCTTCTTCATGAATCAGCCAGGTGGAAACATCTTTACACACACACACACACACACACACACACACGCTCGTCTTGCACCTGCTTCACACGTCTGGCCACGCCGCCTGGAAATGGCAGTTTGTGTATACACGTGTACACACACACACACACGCACACATACATAACACACCAAAATAGTACACTTGCACACATCAAAACACACACAGACACACACATACATAGAAACAAAATCAACAAATACAAACTAAAATAGATGGCCTCAGGCTAAAAAAAAATTCAGAGACAAGAAAAATCATGCACACACACACACACACACACACACACATACACACACACACATACACATGGAACCACACAAACAAAATACACACCTACAATTCAAGGTTGCTCTTTGTCATGCAAACATTTGGAATAACACTGTCAGTCAGGTTGAGAAAATGCTACTTATTTTCAATAACGCCGTTCAATTGTATTTACTCTCATTTGAATGTACGGCCTGAAAGTTGCTGTGATATTGCATTTCACTTGACCATTCTGCATGCTTTTAGCATAAAATGTGTCAAATGGGCAACAAAACAAACACCATGGAGGCTTATTTGAGAGTTGTCAAATGCTTGAGTAGCCTAGTATGGGGTGATTTTACAGCAGGTTTGCTGCTTGTTTTTGCTGTTTATTTTTTATCCATCAAAAATAACTTGACAAACAAACAAACACAGGTGGGTGTTCGAGATGAGGACTGGAGTTGTGAAAACGCTTCTGCATCCAGACACACAAGACTTGGCCACACTCATGTGGTATATTGCCATATTTTTCACCACTTTTCCCCCTTTCAACGTCATTTTTCCTAAGTGCTAGTCTATAGAATTCAAATATACCCCCCTACACACACACACACACACACACACACACACACACACTCACACACACACACACACACACACACACACACACACTAACCTCTTTCTTCTCCTCCTCCCCTCCTCTTATCTCTTTTTCGCTGTCATAAGCACCCTGAGACTTTGTCACTAGTGAGGCATTTGTACTTCTGCAAATCAGGTTTTCGGGAGCTAAATGGAGACGTAAGGCTTTTGCCATTGACGTGAGTGAGTGATTGAGAGAGAATGAGTGTACGTGTGTGTGTGTGTGTGTGTGTGTGTGTGTGTGTGCTGTGTGTGTGTGTATGTGTGTGCACCGCGTGGCAGTGAATCAGGTCTGACAGGCCAAAGCAGCCCCCTAATCTCCACTGCAGGTATTGATCCAAAGCCTCCTATAATTCCCATTCACATAACACAAGCAATTTCATGTAATTCCTATGATAGGACAGCATTCAAACTCAAGGAGCCATCAGGGGCTTACAATCTAATTCAGAGGTGAAGCCTCAGACTCACTACATCATGGCTGGAAAAAAAAAAACATTCAAATTGCCTCCCCTCTCTTTCACCGTGCCCCCCCCCCCTCCCCACTCTCTCCCTCACTCTCCCTCACTCTCTCTCTCAGAGTTTTTTCTCTCTCTTGCTATCTTTTTCGTGTCTGTTTGTAAACATGTTTTTGACTCATACTGTATCCCTTACAAAACAAAATGCTGCAGTTGTGTAACTTGTAGCACTCTGATGCTTTCATGTCCACAGTATTACATTTGTCCAGTATTGTACATATGCCAGTGCAGTGCAGTGCAGTGCATTACACAGTTTAGTGATGTGTGTGCTGTTTCATCTCAGATCCATTACTTTGCATTTTCATTGCAATTCAGTTGAAATGTTTTTCATACAGTGCCTTTATTACAATAGTAATGTCTTGGGGCACTTCACAGAGAAACAAAGAGCACCCATGAGCGCCAGGGGGCAGGAAAAATCTTGCTTATTTTTTGTTTGTTATATTCTAGAAAAAAAAAACTTCTATGGCATCAGTTTAGCATCGTAATAATCCAAAGATAAGTCCAACATCATTAAAGGGCAGGCAAGCTACTGAAAGTCAAACTATCTGGGCAGTATAGCGGCAGGTTAACATGATGCTAAAGATGCAAAGAGTGAGATTAATCATAGAAGACACATTCACAGGCTCCATTTATACTGAAATTCTGTCAAAGTTTGCCATTTTGTGCATATCCAAACCTTTCCATTGCTATTGTTTTATGTTTGTATATTTTCATATCAATTCAATGTTTTGTCAAAAAATATGCAGTCATGGAAATCAAATCAAAACAACCCTTTTTTAAGTCAATAACAAGCTCTCAGGATCCTGTGTGATAACAAATGCATTTAAGGGTTTCCAGAAACATTACATTCCCAGTGGCAAAAGCAAGTCATGGACAGCCTCCTAAGTAGGTGTATGTAGGTCCACACCATCTAATGAAAGGGTTCTGCTTAATATTAGCAGCTCAATGGGTCAAAGGAATAAATCTCATAACACGTATACAAAGAAAATCTGTTAAAATTGTTATAAGATTTAAATTCAAATGTTCTGCTCAATTGGATAGCAAATGACTAGTCCCACTACTGGAAGTTAGTGCTCCAGAGATCAGAATTGGCTACAGCTATGACAAATAAAGGGGTCAGTAAAGGTCAGAAAATATTTTTCTCCACATAAATTCAGACTTTAGATGACTTTAGATGAGTGTTTCACTGTGCTGAGTGTCAATGCTCACTTACACCATCCACGTGTTGCCCATGTCACCGAGCACCCCAGGGCATCATTGCATTGCATTGCAATGTCTTATCAAGGCTGCAGCAGCCATGTCACTAATAGATAGCTCAGACCACCCATACCTACAAGTCATTGTCTTGCTCTGAAGGCGGCTCAATCGCTCACATATTATCAGTCAGTCAACAGAAGGCAGGCAATCATGCTGACAGCAAAGCATCGTGGGATCCCGTCGGCTGGGGTGAAGATAGACTGACAGGCAGAATGAGTTAGCCACAGAAAGCAAAAGACAGGATGATACTTGATAGGATGGGTGAGCCACAGACATGTCCATTGAATTTATTTATTTGTTTCTTTGTTTGTTTATGTTTTTATTTAATTATTATCACTCTGATAATCTGTGTATTTGTTGCATCAATCATTGTTTCTCTCCACAGTAGCTGGGCGGGTGTTACACATTGCAGTGACACGGCTGTTTGGCAATGTGTAATAGCAGTTGTTTTACTAAGGGTGCTCTTTAGAGGTTAGGACAATGAAATAGATACTGCTTTGTTGGGGACTTTTAATTAGACCCTTATTGGCCATAACACTGAAATAAATAGTCCCTTGTAGAGGACTTATGACTAGTACCTTTTTGGCTAGACGCAAATAGCGCATCTGTTGCTGTGTGATAATCTAGTCCCTTGTTGAGGACAAATAACTAGTCCCTTGTTGGGCACACTGAAACATCTCACGTCTTGGGGCTCGTCTCTTGTCTGGATCACTGATATGGCTGGTCTCTTTTTATAAGACACTAAATACCTAATAGTTATTAGTACCCATTTATAAAAAGTCCTGGTAAGGTCCTAACATGGATGTGCTTCAAACAGGGACTAGGCAAGGTTTGGTTTTATAGGAATCAGAGACAGAACAAAGACTGGCTACCCTTAAATATTAGTGGTTGCTCAATCTCCCCTGTGATGTTATCACCTTACAAGTAGTCGGGCAGACAGGCACTCAGTCAGTTGGTCTTCTTTTATCAGAGCATAAGTTTGGACATGTCTCTGTCAGACTGTGAGAGGACCTGGTTCTTCTTGGCTTTATTATACTCTGAGGAGGAATGATGAGAGAATGTGGAATGTGTGTGTGTGTGTGTGTGCATGCATCAAAGCCCAAGCGTGGTTGTCTCAGCACCCACTGAATTAGTGTGTGTGCCCTCAGACGTTGTCAGGCGTCCACTTTGGCATGTGATTCGAAGAGGGGTGTGAAGCCACTGGCCTCCCTCTCCAAACACAGGATTCCTCAGGTCCCGTGGTCCGCACCACTTAGCGCCCACGGAGTACACCCTACCATCCCCCCCCCCCCCCCCCCCCCACCCCACACCCACAACCCTCTCCTCTTCCCTAGTCCACACCAGTTGCTGCCTCTCCAAATGGAAAAAAAAGATTTTTCAAGAGTGCTTAGGGTTCAGAAATATGCTTTTGTATAGGCTCACTTAAAGGGGGGGGGGGGGGGGGGGGGGGGTTTCAGAATTTTCGATGTTAAACCTCATTTCCAAGCAAGCCTGAGTGATATCTATCATTGGAGACCGTTTTCAACTCATTTCATCCAGTCACTCTATCAGCTGAGTTTGCTGGTGCTAGGCTAACGCAAGTGAATGGACCCCTTATAGAAGACAGTCTTACCAACTCTGCAGTCTCCCTTAGGCAAGTGAATCATTTCGTTTGCAAACTCATGAAACATGAAAAAGTTGAAATTTTCATTCTGGGACAAAATATACTTTCCTTACACTTAGGAGATTGTAAGTGTGTTACAGATATATTAAAGTGCACCTCTTTTCCACTGTCAGGTCAGGATGCTGCCCCTCCATCACCATTCCCTTTTCAGCCTTCCATTTTTTAAAACCTTTGATAGAAAACCAGAAAATTCGAACAGTCCACTTTCCACAAGGAAGCTCAAAAACTACGATTCAGAATGTGAATATGAGGTGTGTGGATAAGGGTTCACTTTCTTTATATATCATGATGCTTTGAGGTTCATTAATGGTGGTTTCCTGTGGCTATTAAATGTATGTGTCTCCTCTGCCCTCTGTCTATTCAGCCACTCATGGTGACTGCGCTGGCATGGTCAAGTATGCTTCACAAAATTAGTTCCACTCCTTACAACGCAGCCTCAAGTTCAAAAGGTCGAGACTCAGATTCAGGAAACACTTCAGTCATTTTGAGGTATAGTTTCCAGCCAGTTATTTTCATTCCATTCATATTAAATTTAAAAAGTAGGTCTTATTTTTTTAAACTAGAGGTATGCACATAAAGCACTGTACACATGGCCCTTGCCATCTCCTCACAATGTGCTTCTGTTGCTGCTATTTCCTTAGCATGCACAAATTAGGTGTTAGAAAGAGGGGGGATATTTCCCCCCCAACCACCACCATCATCAGTACACCCCCTCGCCACCCGCACCACCCACTACAGCCACTGATAATCGGCTGCCGAAATAAGAGAGCGCGTGTGATTCAATGCAAACTAATGTGTTCCTTCAATTACCGGATTAATCATTTTTATTCTATTAGCGTCTCCCTCCTGAGACAGAGACGCGTGCGGTTAGAGCCCGGCGAGTCCCTCGCCGCTTCCCAAGGCGAGGCCCCCTGAACGGGCCCGGAGCGAGGGGGTCAGTAAACTTAATTATACCACAACTGCGCCGACAAGGCCAGATGGCTGGGCGCAAAGGAGAGAGAGAAAGAGAGAGAGGGGGAGAGAAAGAAAAATAACATGCACGCCGACAGGAAATTGTAGCTTTAATGATATTGCAGAGTCCTCCATTTCTTGGCACAATAGAGGCGAGAGCGAGGCCCTCAATCAGAGGTAGCCCAGGTTATCCAGGTCCCCTTTAATAACCTAACATACTAAATATATAACATTTCATTTTCCCTCTGTGTGCTACGAGTCAACCCCTCAGTGGCGAAGAAATCTCGGAGCTCTTTCTGAACATGAGTAGCAGGGATGAGAGCATGCATCTATCGTGCGCAAACACACACAGACACACACACACACACACTCACACACACACACAATACAGTTGTGTTATCGTTACTGTGCACTTCACTCTTCAAGCACTTTGCTGCGTATTGAACTGGTTCCCTGTAAGTGCCCTATTTGATGGTTTGTTTTTAACCCATACAGACAGGCAGACAGACAGACAGACAGATAGATACTTTATCTATGTAGAAGGAAATCTGATGTTAATTTTAATGTTGAGTTTGACAAACATACTTTTCAGTGTTTGTTGAGCACTCTGCCATGGCCTACTGCAGATGACTATGCTTTCAGTGGTGTTATCAGATGTGCCTGCCTTTGCCTCATCTCTGTCAGGCTATTATCGTCTAGTCTGGTCTGTTTCTGCGCTCCTTTAAAAGGCCTCCTGCTGCTTCTGTGGTCCCAGAGGGAGAGTGGTGCATGCTAACCTCAAATTAGAGTGTTGGGGGTTAGAACAGGCAGGAAAGGGGACACAAGAGTGATCTTCTCCTGCTCCCACTCAAATATCACACGGTTCAGAGTGAGAAGACAATATTTTAATGTGGTCCACATTGAGTACCACACTAAAGACCCCTCTCTCTCTCACACACACACATCACATAAACACATACACACACACACATACACAGAGCATCAACTGATTTTGTATTCATGCTGTGCAGATTAATCAAAGGGGAGCATGTGTCCCCCCTCAACCCTCCCCCACCACCTCCCCGTCTCCTAGAATGGACTGTCATTCACGCTGCCAATCTGCATATCCGCATATTACTACTCGGGGCCGGCCTTTAATTTCCTACAGGAGCTGATAATGATCACCTTGTTCAGACGGAGGGAAGCCTTTGTGAGCATCGAGCTGATATTTCATACAGACCAGTGCTGCCGGGGCAAGAGCTCGCCTGATTAACGCCAAGCTTGGGCAGATTCCACCAGCCAGCCGGGCTTTTCATTAGCGGACGCTCGCCGCCGACGAGATTAGCAGATTCATCGATTCCGTTATAGTGGCGGCTACAGTATTTATTTGTTTCGTCAGACGTTTGTTTATCTTTCCATTATATTTTACCTATTAGCTGAGATGGAGAAAAGCACCTGGGACATGGAATGGGCTCTTGTGCACAGACACAGGAAGAGGATGGGTTGCATCTCCAGCCTTCTCTTCTCTGGAAAAGGGTTAATAATCTTACTTACATTTCCACTAACCTCTGTTTGCTTTTAATTACTTTCTGATTCACGTTTATTTCACACACACACACACACACACACACACACAAACCCTCATCTTTTCCAGCTCCCGAGTGCTTCCCAAGCCCTGCGTTTAGAAGTGATAGAACATATGCTTCTTTTCATTAAAAAAATGTATTCTCGACTTCAAAAATGCAAATTGACTTTGACTTCATGTTTCGTCTAGAAATCTGTTCGTCTGATACCCTTACTGACCTGTTATCAGAGATAAAAGGACAGAGTTGCTAATACACATAAAAACACATAAAAGGACAGAATTGCTAATACACATTAAAAATAGCTCTTATAGCAGCTAGTGTTTTTTTCTGTTACTAATTGGTCGAACCCTTCGGCTGTCTTTGTTCAACCAGTGGTGCTTTTACGCAGCTGCTAAAAAAAATCTGTGTGTAAGAACGTCTTTGAACAGCTTCACTTCGTAACTTTACTCTGTGAGTCCGAAATGCAACCTGTGCCCATTGATTTGCTGTTTGGCAGAGAAGCACCATGTTTTGTTCTGTGACATGTCAATCAACAGCGTCCCCTCTCTTCTCCAGAGCCCGCCTGAATTAGTTTTCAGGAACCCATCACAGCAACACAGGGGGAGCCAATTAATTTCTCCAATTTATGGCAAAGAGCTGTTAGGGCCTAATGGGAAGGAAGGCACGTCCATCTGAGAGCCGTCGCCATCGCTGTTGCCCCTATACAGAGAGGCTGTGCGGCAGAACCAGATGAGTGTTTTGTGTCTTAACTCGCAAGAGTGTTGCATTGTTGTCTCCAGGGCCCTGGGCCTTCATATACCAAAGGAGGAAAAGAAAATTGATTTTTCTGAGGCATGGCAAATGGGAGGTTGGGGTTTGGTGTGTGTGTGTGTGTGTGTGTGTTTGTGTGTGTGTCTGTGTGTAGGGGAGCAGGGGTCTTTCTGGGTTCCTGTCTGTAAAAAAAGAGAAAAATAAACCTCAGCTAATTAAAGTGTCCTGAAAAGGGAAAAAGTTGTTTGTCTGCATATGGACCAACAAGGGGGCGATGATGAAAAGTTCAACTCTCTCTTTCTCTCTCTCTCTCTGTCTCTCTCTCTCTCTCTCTCTCTCATACACACACACACACACACTTACATACTCACTCACACACATACAAACTGTCTCTCGCTCTCTCTTACTCTTATGAGTAAATGCACCAGCTGTGGAATTGTTCAATGCAATTGTATTGGCTTTAGGGAATACAGTATGGATCCCTCAGCCAGGAATTTCCAAACAGGCCTCAAATGGAGAGTCATTCCCTTCAGATCCATGTGAGCCTGCGGGATGTGCATATGGAATGATGGGAAAGAAGGTGGAAGGCTTCTATCTTCTAGTCCCTTTGATGGATAAATCATTCATTATGTGAAGGAAGGCTTACAGTAGGCGTACAGTAATGGCATACGCAATATGACAACAGTCCCCTAATGTTAAATGAAACCATAACCAAATGAAACCACATTCTAGACTATCACTTACATCATATACATATTTTTTTGTTTTGTTTTGTTTTTGTTTTTAAATCTGCAACTGTAGGTGGAGCTCTGTATGTAACTCACAGGTTTACCACTCCTTTAATGAAGACTGACACAAGCAAAGAGGCAGATATTGTGATGCAAATATCAAAAGTACATCAATCTATCTGAAAAAGTCCCTGAAGACAGATTCAGCTGCAGTTTTGGACCAACAGTTGTAATTCGATTTTCTGCAAAGGATGTGGGTGTCAGTAGATCAAAGTAGATTTCATTAGGGGTGTTCAGCCATGTGCTCAGACGCTGTGTCATATTCTTGTGATGCGACTGCTTGCGAGAGTAGCCTTCATGCTGAACAATACACTTTCAAGTGTGTGGGGCAGATGCCTCGTCTTTCACTGAGCAACGTCTTACGCGTCCAATTATGGACTCTATATATTAGTTGGGTAATTGGAAAGCCCAGTGGGACTGGGGAGAGCATTAAGTGCCATTCAAGAGACAGGGATGACACACATTAGTTGGCAGGGAGAAAAAGCAGCACAGCACAGCAGTGGACAATAGGGAGACCATTAGCCACGGTAAACATATAGGGGGCTTGCTAAGCCTCTTGTCCTGTCTCATCTGCATATAGGGATATAGTGAAGTGTGCTTCACTGCATAGAACACCAATGAACA
>JAGFZM010001291.1:19024-33219 GCA_017657215.1 Limnothrissa miodon
GTGTGTGTGTGTGTGTGTGTGTGTGTGTGAGTGAAATCCTATTGTACATCACATTTACATCAAATGAACATGATTCTCAGGTTTTCTAAATGCATATATATATATATATATGTGTGTGTGTGTGTGTGTACAGTGTGTGTAAGTGTATTAAATGTATATGTGTGTAGTGTGTACAGTATAGTGCTCTACATCACCATCCACCCGTATAGGAAAGTCTATAAAACAGTACAGAGTCAGCTGTGATTGTAGAATAACCACATTCTCAACCTCATGTAGATTGCTTAACATCAATTGTTGTGCAATAGACAGTATTTTAACCTACTCATATAGACTGGCTTATCTAAGGAAGTAGCATTGTAGCTTTCCAAAATGTATTTAAAAGACAGTTTAAATAGCTGTCGCTTTGTTCCTCATAGATTTGAATAGAGCGTGTTCTTACTGCACAAGGACCCTCAGTACAAGAGCCAAGCACATGGGAGATTATGGACCGGTTATTTTGAGCTGAAAACAGAGTAATGGAACTCTTTTAGAGAGAAACGTGTGTTCTCTTTGGGCAGCAGCTGCCATGATTTGTCTCCATGAAGCTCTGCACAAGCTGACAGAGACCTGCCATAACCTAATTTAGCCATCAAGCCCATGTGACAGACGCTATCTGCGCTCTGTCACTTTGAGTGGGATAGTCCCATCAGTCATCTGCCTTTTCACGCCTTCTTGGCCTTTTTTAAAAAACAGTAATACGCTTCGGAGCCGCTGAAGCTCAGATAACCGTGACGGAGCATCAGATGATGGTGATGATGTCAAGAATAATAGCTGATGCCCGTATTTCATCTTAAATGATCTGCTTGCAGAATGCATGCTTCAGGAGAGCTCGATTAACTGTGCTCACAGTGCAGGGGAATTCAATTCCATGTTTTCTTAACATAGGAGTTTTAGAATGAAACTGAGCACTTTTTAAATAGCATTGTTTGATTTTTTTTATTATTATCATTGAAACTGTTTTTGTAGATTGTGATTTCAACCTGCAGTGGCAAGTCATTTGTTTATTTCTTTACTGATCTCATACTACAACCAGACTATACTGCACACTTGTTTACTCAAAATGATCTGCAGTTTTTGTACACGTTATGATAGATTTCCTCTTAAAAATAGCTGATGAATGCAAATAATTTTTGGGGGCTTTTTTTCTGGGCCTTTATTCTGACAGGACAGTATAGATAGACAGGAAATGAGTGGGAGAGAGAGATAGGGAAGGATTGGCAAATTTTTAATAAATAAATAATTATTTTAAGGGATGTAATTCATGAATAATGAAGCCTTCTACTGTAACTAACACTGTTAGTATGCACAACTGCTTGTACATTCTCATGACTGTACCCATAAGGCATTATAATGCAATGACATAAGTAATTACAACTTGAAGTGTCACAAAGCATTCTAAGCTTCTTTGTAGTAATTACAGTATGTGCTCATCTGTCTTTATTTAAAGGAATCACTAAGTGCTTGTAACTCTTCATTGTTTGGCATGAGCAATCAGGCATATAAAAGGACAATTAATGATTTAATAATTAACAAAATAACAATTCATATTCATTCATAGCCAATTGACAGTTATTAGAATATATTAACAGTTATGAGCACTTGTGATTTTTTACCTTTTGTAGATTTTATGAATGCATTATAACCCTTTATGAAGTTGTTTATTATAATGTGCTAAGAAGAAATAGTTAATATCCAAACGTTCTTATATTTTTTGTGCTCATGTAGGCCAGTGTAAATTTTATCCATCTTCCATATTCAATGTGGGGAGAATTACGGCTTCCTCACTCCAAGTAGAGCTGTTGAATGTGCAACAAAGGCCATAAAATGTAACCTTGCCCTTCATGTCAAACATTCATCACTGTGGTAATTAACCTGGTGTGACTGCAACTGTTTTCAGGAGAAATAACCTGACAATGCGGGTCTAATTGATCTATACACTTCTACCGAGCACCCCCAAACATCCACCACCTCACCCCCATACTCACACACAAGCTGGATGCGATGCTGCTTTATTAGCCACAGATGACATCCCTGACGTGGGCTGTGTACTTCCCCGCTGCTAATTGTCTGTTCTTAATTAGCCTCAGTGGAGCAAGGTGAGGCCTTCTCAAGGAAGGAGCCTTCATTCACTGGGCTATCACAATAGCCATCACACACGGCATGGCAGACAGGAAACATGCAAATCCTGCCTGCCCCATTGTACACAGACCTTGGAGAGAATTAGAGTGTATGAGAGAGAGAGAGAGAGAGAGAGAGAGAGAGAGAGAGAGAGAAGAAGGAGAGAGATGTTGCGGAGGTGGAGAGGGTGTTCACAAGGCATAAGTAGGTTGTAAATAAGAAACTGGTCTTTTCAGCAATTTGAAGACGCTTTGTTCCGTGTTTCAAATCAAGGCTGCTAGGCTTCTTTTCACAGCTCTTATATATGTGCCAGGCATTGGGATGCGCATGTGGTGAAGTGGTTGAATTGCTTAGTCAAATCTGTGAAATATTCATTTGCATTGTGCATATCCTGCAGTAAACATGAAGGCCCATGTTTATTTATTTATTTATTTGTTTTTAAAGAAATGTTTTCAGGGTTTTTATCTTTTTTTTCTGATAGGACCATAGAGAATGATAAGAAAAGCATGGAAAGAAAGATGGGAATGGATCAAGAAATGACGTTGGGTCAGACTCGAACCCACTGTGTGTTATTGTTGTATTAGTGAAAGATTGTTTACCAAAATGGTAACTCTTTTTTATAATAGTCATACCAGTGTTCACTGTGAACAAACCATTACTTATTCCTCAATAAACAGAACAAATGGACATGTTTTTGCTGGAAATGATTTGTATAAATTTGAATGAATGATGTCCCTTCATAAATAAATAACAAGTTTTACAGCATTAGTCCGCCTACAGTCCAGAAAGATAGAACTCATTGTACACCATCATCAGATCAGAGCTAAAGAAGCGTCTTCAAGCTCAGTTGCTTGAAACTTAGCACATTATGACCAGGATAAAAGAATGAACTTTGTTACAAATGTTATTTACATTTCATCATCTTTATTGTATTGCAGCTCTTACATGTTTGTCAAGCCAGCTGTTTACAGAGTAGAAGATGACATGGCGTCTGGCCAGTGACTCTTTTTTATTCAGGTGAGATCTTAACGATTCAAGGATTCTAGAAATGTATTGTCACATACTTTTTTAAAAGATTTAAAAATGTAGTGAAATTATGGATGTTGTCTGTCTGATGGCCTCAGAATAGTGTTTGAATGATGAAGCTAAATCAAATCTGAACACTTATCTGGTTTTACTTCAACTCAGTGTGAAGTTCATCAACTTATTTGCCCATTCTTATTTCTCTTTCTCTCTCTCTCTCTCTCTCTCTCTCTCTCTCTCTCACACACACACACACACACACACACACAGTGACAGTTCGAGCAGTGACACCAATTCTAATAATTTCTGTGTAGCCAAACACCACACAAAAGTGAGATAACCACCCTTTAGAGTCGCCTTCATGCCAAAGTGTGTTTGAATGGCCCTGCTAGTTGTTTGTCTGCGGTCGAATAAAGCAGGTCCTGGCCTTGGCATTTCTGTCTTTATTGACCCTCACAATAGATGTGTCATTGAACTAACCCTACTAGGTAGTGAAAATGTTTCTCCAAGATGGTGTGTGTTTTGTGTGTGTGTGTGTGTGTGTGTGTGTGTGACTGCCACACTGATGGATGCAAACACAAGCTGTGTACATTGATCCAACGCTTTCGTTTCCTTACCTGTGGTTCGGATAAAACCTTTCATCTCAGTTGTATAGTTGTGCGCTTGCAATGTTCGGAGTTTTTCCATTCAAAGAAGCTGGCAACCTTCAAGGTCTTTCAAGGAATTTTAGGGTCATGTTAAATCAGTATCAGTATTTTTATTTTACTTGGAATCACAAGCTGTCTACTTGCTCGCTATCTGATGTTGATAGAAAAGCACGATACTATATTTACGGTAAAAAAAGACCTTATTTATTATTGTATAAAGACCTTAGTAGACTTTCAATGATTTGTTTTTAATACAAACCTTTCAGAAACACAGACACACACAAACACGTAGCCGGGGCAGAAATGTCTCGATCAACACGGAGCAAAAATGTGGGGTGTAGTGCAGCTTTAACATAGTGTAGTTTTTAAACTCTCTGAAGGGCTTTGGAGAATGGAGAGAGGGATGGATGGATAAAAGAAGGAGAAGAGTTCTCACTTCACTTCTGTTTCCTCCTTTAGGTGTCGTGTGACAGCGTCATAGCCTTGATGACAAGTCCCAGATCTAGTGCAATTAGGTACCTGTCACCAGTATCAAGATACTGTATTGGTACGAATGTCTTCTAGAAGAATCTCTTTCTCTCTCTCTGTTCTTTTCTTTTTTAGTTTGTTTTTTTATTAGTTTATTTGTCTAGTGTGTCTGTCTGGCTTTACGTTTTATAGTGTGCGTTTTTTCTCTGGACCATGAGTTAAATAAAGATGAGGATGATGATGTCCACTGCACGTCCTAGAAGGTGCTGTGCGCCTGTCCTCCTGTATCTCTCCTCTCTATGTGAATGTGAGCCAGTGTTTGTGAAAGAGACATCTCTACTCCTCTCCTCATTATAAACTCATTTCCTCATGGCCTTGGTCTCTCCGAGCAACACACACACACTCTTTCTCTCTCTCTCTCTCTGTTTCACCACACACACACACACACATACTGTATATGTATAAAAATGTATATGTATCTATATGTATAAAAATGTATGTCTATCTCTCTCTCTCCCTCCTCTCTCTGTCTATCCCCCTCTCCCTTTCTCCCCCTCTCTATCTGTATATCTCCCTTTCTCTTCCCTCTCTATCTCTCTTTTCCTGCCTCCTCTTTCTCTCTCTCTCTCCCTCTCTCTTTCTCTCTCTATCGGTCTATCTCCCCTCCTTTCTCTATCTGTCTCTGCTCTTAGCAACACCAAATTAAAGGTATGTGAACGTGGCCGCTCTTTTATCCGTGAGCGAGTGAGCGAGCGAGCCCCTAATAAGCAGTGAGAGTGTTCCTCTCCGAGTGCCTGGGTGACCCTGGTGCTTCCTCCTCTGCCTGATCTCCCACACCTGCCACAATTATGCATTCAGTCATTCATCTGTCCGCTCAGGCGGCAGGAGGTTTGAAGAGTGTCGGGTTCAAAGGCTTTGGGGTGTGTGTGTGGGGGTGGTGGGATGGGGTGGGGTGGGGTGGGGGGTACTCCACAACGAGGAAAGAAGAAAAAAAAGAAAGGACAGGAACCCACTGAAGTGCCCTTCAGTTATACTGGCGAGCGCATCAGGGTGCATCTGTAATGGTGGCCGCTTGGACACTGGGAAAGAGAGAGAGAGAGAGAGAGGAAGAGCTGAAAATTGACTTTATGATTGGCTGATTTCATTCTAGGGTTCAGGGTTTTGGGCTAGAGGAAACACTGAAATTCACTCCATAACTGTAATTCATTAGCCTGGACCCGTTCATACTTCCTGTGACGCTACATTGAATTTTGCGAACTAGTCAGTCTGGCAAAGCTGCCGTTTTAGAGCATTTCCGTTCCCAAAAAACTGGGAATCAATGAGAAACAAGCTTTCCACCCCAGCACCACCGAGGCATCTGATAGATGCAGGTTAACCCCGCCTCTCAGAAGGCGGGTATTATGGTAGGTTCGCCAGACTAAGCTCCTACGAGCATATTTGTCACGGAAGCCAGGCTAGTAATTCACAACACAAATAATGTGTTATATGAAAAAATGTCAGTGTGTTCCATCATTCGGCTATAGGCCTAATCCCAGTCAATCCCAGAGTCCTACAGGCCCATAAGGCCAAAGCCTTGACTGGCGTGAATCAATGACTCGATTGGCTGACTCATGCCACACCTTTGAGGGATAAGGGATTAGGGGAGATACATGGATTCAGCCCACCAGTCCGTGGACACCTGACGTGCTGTCCACACACAAAAACAAGGGGGGGCCCTCAGGTCGGATATCAGCCACTCCTCCTTGTGCCTAGCTGTGGGGTTAATGAGCTTGTATCACAACCAGCTCCTGTTGCCCCCCCCCCCCCCTCGCCCCCTTACCGAACATGGCCTCCCGACATCAGATACCCCCGGCACCGGCCATGAAAATCAGCTGAATATTTTATACCGCCATGATTATGTCATCAATTAGTCATCAAAATCGGGCCCAAATCCTCCGAGCTTATTAGTAAGGGGCAGCAGGCCAAGCACACATAATGAATGATTTAGGCAGAGGGCTAAAATACGCATCTCATACCAGCTTCTCTCTTGGATCAACAGGTGGCTTTCTCAGAAAAAAAAAAAACAGAAACAAGAATTATTGTAACAGAAAATAAAGGTGAGTGATCTAAAGGTATTTTTTTATTTAGTTGTTTATTGTTTTATACTACATATTGGCAGTCTAAATTACCTGTGAAATGCCATGATGTTTGGCTTTTACAATTTCCGTATATTTTTTCTTCATGTGGGTTCTACAGTCACAAATGCTCAAACTTTATGTTTATTATCATTTAATTTATACCATGCCATGCCATCCTATTGGCCAGAAAAGTTCATTACCAATGGAATTGCCTATATTGGGTGAGTACATTTAATTCAGTATTGTAATCATATGATAAAAACCTTGATATCATTGTAATTTATTAGGGAAATTAATTCATTGTAATTCATTGATACCATTACTAATTGCTTGTCTTATTTAGTTTGTCATCCTAAAATGGATTAAAGGTAAATGCAATTTTATATTACTAATTTTAAGTTACTAAAATATTTTTTCCCACATTAACTCTGATGTCCTGACCTAATGCTTTCTCTCTGCTTGGTCATTAGGTGATGACCACTGGTGTCCATCTAAGCAGCAAAAGAGTCTAGTAACCGATCATCAGCAGAATACACTCAAAGTGCTTAAAGTATCATTCACAATGCCTGGGTGTCTATGAAATAGTTGTTAGTGTGAGAATAGTTGTTAGTGTGAGAATAGTTGTTAGTGTGGTGATTATGATATGAGGGGTCCTTGGAAAAATGTTCTGCTGTCTGAGGGGTGTCTGGTCCAAGAGAATTAAGAGATCCCCTGTTCCGTGTCTGTCCCATCTGTCACATGTGAGCCCATCAGTAATGTCCGCTCAATATCACCTCTGCTGGAGAGGGAGTGCACTGTTTGTGTTTGTTTGTTTGTTGTGTTAATCAGGGAAAATACATTTTTGTATTGTGACAGATTTGGGGTCACAGGATTATTTTTCTAGTTCTGATTTCGTTCTTCGGTTTCATTCATTTCCTAGCTCTCTCCCCTGCCTCAAATATCATTAGGACAAAAAGCCCCAAAAAACACTCTCATGGACAAATCTATTCCATTGACTTGACTGTTGTTCAAGGCCACCAAGTGCTGCTGGCTGAAACGCTACATTGACCAATCACATGCCAGCAGCTTACGCTAACTCAGTAGGCAGCGCAATTGAAGCTAGTCATTTCTATATCGATCTCAATCCTTTAATCTAGTCTGTGGTGTATCTAGCATGATAGAGTCAATCACAGATATACATATTTAATATTTAGGGCTGCAACTAGACGATTTTCATAGTTTTAATCTATCACTTTGATTGATAATCTGTCCATCAATTAGAAAAAAATGTTATTATGAAGATTATGACCTTGTAGTCTACATGTAGCACAGATATGTACAGCTAACAGTTTTAACATTATTCAGCATTTAACATAAAAATCACAAAGCAATTATTCAAGTACCACAATAGTTGCTGATGAATTTAAGTGGAAGGCTACACGATTATTCATGGATTCCCCATTTATATTTGAATTTTTGGCGACGGCCCAACCCACAATGCCTTGCAGCCAAGCCCTTCCATCCTTCAATCCAAGTGACTGCCAAATCCCCACCCTCTCCATTGCGCATCTTCTGCAGAGGTGAGGGGCTGCCATCGCTGTGCTACCACACAGCTATAAGACATGCAGAGATGAAAAGAGCTCCAAGGCAGTTCAGCACACTCGTGTCAGTGCCCAAGTATCCCTTTCGTTGAGTGTCAGGTAGTCAGATGGCAGAGTGGACCTTAAAATTAACCTTCATTCAGCAGCCATCAAGTCAACCTGTAATCTATCATATAATGGGCCAGGCTATCAGATGATGATCATTTAAGGCAGTCTGGATTAGGGCTCCTCCACCTCGCCCATCTATGAACTCTGAGTGGGGGCCTTTCTTTGGCTCTCCAGGGCCGAGTGTCCTATGAAAGGCCAGCGGGCGCTGGAGCCTTCAAGTTGATTGGAGTCATTTCCCAAGAATGAATCAATGGCTTTGTGCCATTGGCCTAAGCTGCAGCAGGCACCTGTTGGAAACGAAAACGAGCTGAAGTGGAGGGAAGACGGAGAGAAAGAAATCGAGGAAAGAGAAGAAGGACGAAAGAAAGGAGCACAGAGAAGGAGGGGGTGTCGGACGGATAGACTTAGAAAGGGAGGGAGAGAAAGAGAGGGAGAGAGAAAAAGAGGGAGGAGAGAGATAAAGGGGGATAAAATGCAGTTGAATGTTCCAGTAGGCCAACCAGGCACAAAAGGGCGAGACAGCTGTGAGAGCTGAGGGTTTGCACTCTCAGTGGACTAATGATCAACCCCTCCACCCTTCTCACTGCCCATTTTGCAGTGTGTGTGTGTGTGTGTGTGAGAGAGAGAGAGAGAGTATGTATGTGTTTGTGTGTGTGTGTGTGTGGGTGGGTGGTGTGGAGTGGGGTTTGGGTGTCGGGATAATGTGTGTGTGTGTGTGAGGTAGAGTTGGGTTGGGGTGGAGGGATGATGTGTGTGTGTGTGTGTGTGTGTTGGGGGACAAATTGTCACGTTGAACCCCAGGCAAGCAGGAGGCCATCGCCCCCCCTCCATCGTCCCCTGCTGCCCACCTGGCCCCTGGTCCCGCTCTCGGCCGTCCCCCTGAGACACCTGAGTCGGGTCGGGGAAGAGCCTCCGTGGGGAGCCGGGCCTTTGCAGATTAATAATGCACAAAGCCCAAATATTCCTCGTACATATTTCAGTGTTGACTCATGCCCGGAGAAATGCTTGAAAGAACCTCTTTGTTGTGGCTCCTCTCGCTTCTGTAGACAGACGTCCGAAAGAGCTGCAGGCGGGTGGTTGAGAGTTCGATCGGTGCTTCGTGCTACTAAGTAAACGGCTGCTTATGTCTGACGGTCTGTTTTTCCAAGCCGCATGAATGGAAGACCATTAGACTCACAAAGGAAGCGTATATATATATGTAAACATGCTGTGTAATTTACTAGGTGTGTACCTTGTGCAACACCATTCTATTTTATGTATTACAGCCACTTGTGGCCATTAGCATCCATTTGCTCTCTATAGAAATGGAAAAAAAATGTAAACCAAAATAAAGCTTGATGTGGCCATATAAATAAGATTGCTTATCGTAAAAAAAGAGATGTAAGAGATCATATACAAACATACTTTAAGCCTGTGTTAAACTAGTAAAACTATAATCCACTGTTTACACTGTATAATCCACAATTTACACTGTAAAAAAATAAAAGTAAAAATTAAAATAGATAACAATAAATAGGGAAAATACAAAGCTCTTCTGATCCGCCTAATATAGTCCGCCATATTGTTGTCGCAGTCCGAATCAGTCAGTTAACACTGCTGTCTATGAGTCCTACTTTAGCTTTATGATGCCCACTGTGTGAAAACATGAAGGGACATGCAACTTGTAATCGCACAGGAAAGACTAGTTTGCTAATGTTCGCATGATAGAGCCCGACTGAATCTATTTAATTAGGCCCCTAAATTATGAGATTCATGAACCCTAAATTAAATTTCAGTATAGAAAAGCAGTACACAAGCACTAGTATGCAGGTAGTATGGGCTTTCACAAGCAGCCTTGGTCAAGCTCTCTCTCTCCATCCTTCTTTTCTCTTTCATCTTCATCTCTCTCTCTCTCCCACTCTCTCTCTCTCTCTGTCTCTCTCCCACTCTCTGAGGCAGGCCCTTGGCTGGCCACTCCTGTCTTCCCGAGGACCCTATCCATTACGATGTCAGAGGGGCGCGGGAGAGGCCTCGGCGACAGGCCTGTCAACACAAGGTGTAGCGCAGATCCCAGCAGCGCGTCTCCTGCTAATTACCCCAGGCTTCCAGTTAATTAAGCGTGTGTTAGAAAGCAGCAGGGAACGGGCCGCTAATTAACTCCACTCATAATTACAGGATGAAACAGAATTTTCCAACTGGCTTTAAATAAACGTGTTAAAATTGTTTGTCACAGTCGGTGCACTAGGCTAACCTGGGAAATTATTCCATTTTGCTCACACATCCCCCCCACCCCACCCTCCACACACACCCATCCACACACATACACCTTTTTTTCATTTCTTTTTTTATTTTAACAGAATGTAGCTATGAGTAAGAATTCATTTAAGTGTGAGAGTTGAAATATTAAAAGTTTTTTTTTTTCCTTTGAGGGGGGAGGTGGAGGGCTGGTGTTAAGATACTAACGTCCTGTGCAGGGGGTTGGTTTGACATGTTTGTTAGAAGCGGCATCCACATGAGAGCACACGGACGTTATCTTTCCAGGCTGCTTCTTCCATAGCCAGTGGGCAGGCACAAAGGGCCGCCAACGTGATGCGAACTGACGAGAATAATCCCCACGAGAGACAGGGCGCTCGGAAAGGGAGAAGGCATGTGTCACGGATAGACAGACACAGAGAGGAAGAGCTGGAAGAAAGGGATAGAGAGAGAGACAGAGAGAGAGAGAAATGCAAAGTCAAGAGAGGAAGTCAGAGGGATCTGGAGGGGAAACAAGGTTAGATGAATGAGGAAAGAAAGAGATAGAGAGAGAGAGAAACAGATGAAAGATGACGGTTTTTGCACGTACAGGTGTTTCTCTGTGTGTGTGTGTGTGTGTGTGTGTGCGTGTGTGTCTGCGCATTAGTGTGTGTCCCTGTGTGCTCGTGCATGTCGAAGGTGTGTTTGTGCGTGCGTGTGCACGTTGTGTCTGTCTTTGTGTTTGTGTGTATTTCTGTTTGTGAGTGGCGTGGGGTGGGGTGGGGTGGGGTGGTGCGGGGCACTGTGTTGTGCTGTGCCCGAGTGCTTCGTTATGTTTCTGTTGCTGACCTGTTTGCTGCGTGTGCTGGCCCTGCCACTGTTGACACCCATCAGCAGAGAGAAGCCCCTGGCTTTTGTCCCAGCCTTTGTGCCCGCAGCCTTAGGCGAGCAAAAAGCTTGCTGGAAGCCAGGACAGAACTGCCTATGTCATTCATTCTGTCTCTTTTTTTTTTCATCTGAGCCAACCGGTCTTTAGGCAGAGAAACGCATTCAACCCCTCCATGAGTTTTACAAGCCATAGATGTGCACAGGTTAAAACACCTGTGGCTAAGCTTCTTGCTATCCTATGCCTGATGGAATAAAACTACATCACTGCACACAATATGCAATATACTAATATATATATATATATATATATATATATATATATAGTGTATAGAGAGAGAGAGAGAGAGAGAGGCCTCGAAAACTTGGTGTTTGTGTACATGTGTGTGTGAGTGACTTCCATATTGTCCAAGTCTTCAATGTATGTACATAAAGGGAGAAATTAAATGATTTTGTACTCTGTTCAATACTGTTCTCTTCCTGTCCTGTATTCCACTCTGTCATCGTATCAGACTCCTCTGTGAGAAACACACACACACACACACACTCAAAAACACTCTTATTCATTCGTTCATTCAACATCTCCCAAGGACAAAAACGAAACAGCATGTTTGCTGATATATATTTATAAAAATTAATAGAACTACCTTTGAAAAGCCCCCTTCAACCCGATTGCCAGTGACAGACTGAGAAAGAGAGAGAGGGAGAAAGAGAGAGAGAGAAATTTTGGGCTCTACAAAGGGGGGATAGGGGGTGGGAGTGAAAAAAAAAAAACGTTCCTGTTGCCTGATGTTGCGTGTCTGGACTCCGCTGGGCCTGCCGCGGACTAAACCAACACGGCAGAGCTCCGGGAATAAAGGCAAACGGGCCGGATAAAAGCCCGCCACTGTTTCCCACATGCCAGGCAGCCTCCAGCGGACTGCGTGTTTACACTGGCTGCACAAAGAGCTCTATAGCCCCTTCCAATACATCTTTTATAGGAGCATTCTGGCCCTGAATGTACAGCCGGGCCGTGCGCACGGGCTGAATAAGCCCCATGAATATTGCCAAGACTCGCTGCTTTGTTCAGCATTATTCTCCACAATGGCTATAACACTTTGGAAGTAATTTTAAAAAGGGAATCAAAATAGTGGTACTTTTGTTTCACTTCACGCCCGCCCTGCATTCTCCCTCTCTCTCTCTCTCTCCCTCTCTCTCTCTCTATCCCCCTCCATTCTCATGCATCCCTCATTCAAGCCACCTCCATTATAGCGACAAATTAAATAAAGCACTCCACTGCCTAAGAGGCTGACACCAGCCTCGGGCCGCCCAGACTCCGCAGGCAAGCGTGCAGCCAGGATGTGGGCTGACGGGTCCGGGCTTCTCTCTCTTTCTCTCTCTGCCACGCTCTCGCTCTCCGTCCATTCCTCCGTTGCGGTTCTACCTCTTTCCTTTCTTTCCGAGGACCTAGCCTCTCGGTCCCGGGGGGCGGCTCGCGTTTACCAGGCTCTCTCCGAGGCCGAAGGAGGAGAGGGAATACCGGTGGAGGAGCCGCAGGTACTGCTTTCAACTTTACTTAGACAGGACAAGAGAGAGGAGGAGGAGGAGGAGGGGGAGAAGTACCGGAGGAGAAGGGTGGAGGGGTGGTTGGGGTGGGGGGGGGGGGGGGGGGGGGTCAGGCTGCGAATGGAGGTAGATAGGACAGGTGAGGTGAGGCTAAAGGGATGCTGCAGGACATACCTGAAGGAGAAGCCAACTCTTGTGTCTTTCTTTCCGCTCTCTCTCTCTCTCCCCCTCTCTCTCTCTCTCGGGGGAGACATTTTGAGGCGGAGAATGACAAGCACGCATGTTGGACTGAGAGGGGCCAGAGCAAGTGTTTCGCTGGGAACTGCCGTGGAAGAAAGTTCTAGACAAGGAGAAGTAGATGATTGCAGCTCTGCTTCACTTTACATTTAGTCGGAACTGGAGGCTTTAGATTAACGAGTTATAGAGAGCCTGATCAGTCTAATTAAGGCTAATTAAGAGGTAGACATGTAGGACAAATTCCATTTATTGACGACAGTGACTGTGATTTAAAATATCATTTATTAAAATCACAGAAACTTTCTGTGAGATGGTGATGATTAAATATGTTGTGGATAATATCAACTAAGAAAGTCTCATCTAAGATACTGTCCATTATGGACCGCAACTAAATACAGTTCTTTTAATTACAAAGCCAATTGCATTTGTAAGTTTTCATAGTGTTTTATCTTTCATTTCAATTAATATTTTTTGTCATTAATTAATTTTAAGCATTTTCACACTTCACTTGAAAATGTAAACAATAATAATTTGATTGCATAACAATGTACATTGTTCTGTTTTCCTCTCCCTTGGAATCTGTGGCTGCTGACTAAAACTTGAAAGTGAATAAGATGTTTTCTAGGGATGGTCTGTTGTTAGATACATAGCACCGGGGAGCCTTTTTCAAAGGTGCTCCTGGCGAGGCAGGTGAAAGGATAAAGTGCAACCGAGTCTTTTGATCCTGTGGCTTCTGAGAGCATCTTAGAGGAGGCTTGAGGTCACTCAGCAAATAATGACACCCAGAGCGGAAGAAAAGGGTTTGTCTGGATGAGCTACTGAGAGAGTGTATACTGTGTGTGTGTGTGTGTCTGTAAGGGATTTTATATGCGTGTATGTGAATCTGTGTGTGTGTGTGTGTGTGTGTGTGCGGAGAAAAGGGCAGGTAAACTGAGACCACTTTGAGTGCTGCTGTGCTCCCAAGAAAAGTGACCTCATTTTGAGAGCCACAGGTCACCTGAAGAGCCAGGGGAACTTAGGACCCTGTGGCTTCACTTCACTATAGGGGGACCCCGACTGACTCAATCCAGGGGGCCAGGAAACTGCCTTCTTGACCTCTTATACACATTTGAGAACATAACAGAGAGGAAAAGAGAGGGCAGGGCAGGAGAAAAGAGAGAGAGAAGTAAAGAGAGAGAGAGAGAGCAGAGGGGGTGGGGGGGGGGGGGGGGGGGGGG
>JAGFZM010001291.1:33319-43969 GCA_017657215.1 Limnothrissa miodon
AGCATAGGAGGAGGGATTGAGAGAGAGAGAGGGAGAGTGTGTGTGTGAGAGAGAGAGAGAGAGAGGAGGTGTGTGTGTATCTGTGTGTTTAGACTGACTCAGGCTCAGAAAAATGGGTCTAAGGCATCTGTGTGGTGAGTGTGTGTGTCTATTAATGAGATAGAAAGAAATATAGAGTATGTGTGAGAGAGAGGTGTGTGGCTGTGGAATGACTGAAAAATGGATGGCTAAGGCATCTGTATGTGGTGTGTGTGTGTGTGTGTGTGAGAGAGAGAGAGAGAGAGAGAGAGAGAGTGTCTGTTTGTTTAGAATGACTCAGGCTCAGAAAAATGGCTGGATAAGGCATCTGTGTGTGTGGTGAGTGTGTGTGTGTGACAAAGAGAGAGAAAGAGAGAGAAAGAGAGATAGAGAAATTGTGTGTGAGAGAGAAGTGTGTCGCTGTGGAATGACTGACTTTGAAAAATGGGTGGCAAAGGCATCTGTATGTGTGGTGAGTGTGTGTGTGTGAGAGAGAAAGAGAGAGAAAAAGAGAGAAAGTGTGTGTCTGCGTGTTTAGAATGACTCTGGCTCTGAAAAATGGCTGGCTAAGGCATCTGTGTGTGTGGTGAGTGTGTATGAGAGAGAGAGAGAGAGAGAGAGAGAGAGAGAGAGTAGCCCCAGGCAGGATTGGAAGGGGAGCGAAGGTCAGGCTGCTTGCAGCGCTGCTTGACTGTCTGACCAAAGAGCGTTTTCATTTGTGTTGTTAGCGTGTCAGATCTAATTTGCAGTGCCAAAGGCGTGGGGTTAAATAAGCTTAGAAGCTCTCCACACACCCACCAGGCCCCACTGATGTGGGCCCGTAAGGCCTCCGCGCTGCTCGTCAAACCAGGATTTAGTAGTCAGCTGTTTTTCAGCCTGCAGAGAAAAAAATGTGTGTGCGTGTGTGTATGGGTATAATGTCACATTGACACATTGTTGTACGGTGTTGTAGACTGTTGTCTCCGCGGTAAAGCACCAGTTAGTCATCTTGTTCTGGAATTAATTAGGGCCTGGTTAGTCATAACTTTTTTTTATTTTGAAGTTTCTATGTTTCTGTTTATTCAGAGATTGTTAAATATCTTGATGCAAAATAAATATTTTATGCTGATGCTGCTTCACACCTGACTATATTTGCCCTTTTGAGTAGTTGTATGTCATCTGAACCTTGAAGGTAAATTAGCAGTCCTACATATTTTTTGTAAACAAAAACAAATAGGTATTTATTTGCTGTTTTATCCCAACTGACAAATATTACCTCTCCATTCTGTTTAGACTATTCAGACAGACAGTGAGCAGTCCCGAAAGACCAATTCTTTATAGCGATGTCTTAAAATGCCAGACTTGACCCACTTACCCAAAAAGTTAGCTTCCTGTGTGTCACACCTCACAACAATGACTGCATGCTGGCTGATCAACGTCCACAACATGTTCAGTTCATTTAACTGTATGTAGTGTAACAGCTTGCCTTTGACTATGGCCACAGCTCAAATCCCAATGAGGCTCTTCAGATCAGACACCAGCTTGCATCCTTGGAGATATCATCTCCCGTCCTGAACCGTGACAGTTATTAATTCGATGTCTCCGATGGGTACGACGGGCGTCCGCAAGTAACGTAACGGCGAGTGTGGCGCTAGTCCCACAGCATTGCATTTAATTTAATTACTCCGCCTGGCCGCGCGTTGATGCCTTCGCCAGTGCAGGCTGGTATTGTCATCACGTTCCAAGCAATTACTGATTGCTTTTAGATAGGCAGAAATATGATTAGGGCGCCTTCAATGCTCCCCCACTCTGGCTTTCTCTTTCTTCTGCTAACGGAGGGCTGAATGCACGCTAAGCCCTATTAGTTTCATTTGAAATCTGTAGATGAATGGAGAAACTTTTATTTGCTGTGTAATGAGATTATGCTTATTAGTCAGAGGGCCTCCGACCCTTGAGCGAGGGGCTAAGGGGAAGTAAGACAAGGAGGGATTATGAATGGTGATATGCCACCAACACAGCAGTCATCATAGCTTGCTCACATACACACACACACACACATGTGCAAATGCAAATGCACACGCTCACACGTACACACCCACAGACACTCGCAATCGCACAGGCAAACACACACACAGACATCCTCAGTCTATAACACAGCATGTGAAATGACCTTAGTAATACCCACACATTAAACATGACTTAGACATTTACTCCCACACTTAGACACACAATACTCAGCCATAATCATACTCTATTCACTCTTTAGAGGATTTATCCTACACACAAAAAACATGTTTAATCCACAGGAGCCTCTTTAATGTAATATTTTATTTTTAAAAATTACCCATAATGCACTCCAAACTTTACGTAATACAGGCCTTAACCCAAGTATTATTTTTGATTAAGGCAAAATGACAGCATGGTTCCTGGTGTATAGACCCCTTTACGCAATAATAACAAATAAGTTCCTGGTTCCTGGTGTATATGCTGTGTGAATTGGAACTTGCTAGGATTCCTGGTGCATTTGTACAGTATGTGAGGTAAAGCTTCCTAGGGTTCCTGGTGCATTTCTATGTGGTTAAGGCTTGCTAGGGTTCCTGGTACATTTGTGAGGTAGGGCTTGCTAAGGTTCCTGGTGTATTTGTATGGGAACTGGAACTGGCTAGAATTCCTGGTGATGTATGTGAGCTAAGGCTTACTAATACAGGGTTCATGGTGTATATGTATTGGAACTGGAACTTATTAGTGTTCCTGGTGTATATGTATGTGAACTAGAACTTTCTAAGGTTTCCTGGTGTTTATGTATGTGAAACGGAACTTTCTATGGTTCCTGGTGTATATGTATGGGAACTAGAACTTACTACCGTTCCTGCTGTATGCGTGTGTGAACTGGGACTTGCTAAGATTCCTGTTGTATACATACAGTATGTGAGTTGAAGCTTGCTTTTTGAACCCACTTATAGTGACACACAGGCGACCCTCAACCTCCTCCCAGTTCATTAAAATAGTGTAAAACAGCCACATCACATCCAGCAGCTCAAATCAATCTTCCATGTGCCTCTGCATATAACAGACTGGCCTCTCAATGGGGGGTACGCAGGTTCACACACACACACACACACACACAAGGGGGAAAAGCCTTCCAACCCGTGCATGGAAGCATTAGCCAGCTAACGAGCCATAGCATAGCAAAGTGCTTAACAAAGACACCTCCCCATCTCCCTGCTGCCACATGGCAACCATTGTACTACTTCCCCTCTGTGTGTGTGTGTGTGTGTGTGTGTAAAGAGCTTTCTTTCTTTCTTTCTTTTCTTTTTTTTTTTTAAAAGAACGGTGAAAAAATCCTGCCCATCTCGAGACCCTGGTCCACCCCACCACTGCATTAAGACGTCCTCCTGCAGCTGGCCCTCATCTAACACCCATTAGTGTTAGAACCTATTACCCCCCTAATGAGTGACACGGGTCCTAATTATAATTGTACATGGAGATGCTGACATTATTAAATGCTGAGGGCTGGAGGAGCCATTAACAGGACAGCTCTAAGTGATCTGTCTGTGAACCGCTAAAACCATTACATTCATTAAATATCAATCCAAAAAGGTGCAATCATTAATTGATGAAGGCAATAACACTTCACAACCACTCCTTTAAATAACATATATATATATATAAAGATACATAGATAGATAGATAGATAGATAGATAGATAAAAAAATTCTGCTTTTTAGTGAGGAACAACTCAATTTGGATAAAACACATTAGCATTTGTAGTGGTGTTCAGGCTTTCAGTAGATTGTGCATAGTTATGCATTTGTGTAATTTGGAATTTGGTTACCGATGAATAGAAAAATGAGCTTGTTTTTTCTGTTTCCACTATGTTGTTCCCAGAATTAATGGAAATTTGCATATTGCCAAATGTCGGCCATATTCAGTGTAGTGCATTTGTCGAACAGAGTCTTGATACAGAGGAAATATTGCTTTATCAAGTGACATTTAGGACTGACTTTCTCCTGCGTAATCTTTTTGCCGTCATTGCAAATTTGTTTTAAAAAAAGAGCCACTACTTACAAAATAACCATTGCACAGCCATGCTCTCTGACCACTTCAATTGTTATGTTTGACTCTTTTGTCAAATAGCCCACTGTGAGATGTTTCCAGTCCAGGCTGTTTGTTTAGCAGGCCTGCTGTTCAGCTCTCTCAACTGACGAGGAAGTTGCTCATGTCGGTGCTCTGATTCTGTTCGGACCAATTTGCTTACACAGCTCACACCACCAAACAGAGACAGAAACACTCGGAATTGAATCAGAGAGAGAGAGAGAGAGAGTGAGAGAGAAAGAGAGAGAGAGAGAGAGAGAGGAGGAGGAGAGGTTCCTTTGATGCCATTAGTTCCTGCAGAGAGCTAAACGTGTTGTTGCAGGAGGCTGGGCTGCTGTTGCTGCCCAGGGAGTACAAGGCTGTGGGCTTAGAGATTCCAGCACTAGCAGCAGGACTGACCCCCATGGAGACAGAGCCAGACCACCACAAACTCACACAAATAGACACACATACACTCATACACACACACATACACCATGGAGGAAGAGCTAGACCAAAAAACACACACATCATAGATGCAGAGCCAGACCAACAAACACACACACACACAAACACACCATGGTGGCAGAGCCAGGCTGTGAATGGAGCCAGTATGCTTATCACTCCCTGCTTTGATCCCTCGCTGAGCGTGCCTTGTTTATTGTGTCTCCATATTTCGCGCAGGGAGGCTCCCCGCCAGCGTTCATTCTGCCACGGGCAACAGAAGAAGAAGAGCTTCACAAAAGTTCCTCTGGGTCGATTTAGCCCTTTGAATCTATCGCTGGGCAGAGCGAGTTTAGGAATTTGTTAGTAAGAGCCGACCTCTGGTTGGTTTTTCAACCTGTCCTTTAGTTCTCCCAGTGCAAGGAGCTCCTACAATAGCAGTGTCCCTGGGTCTCTGATCTGAGACACCAGACCTTGATTACTGTAATAAAGGAGATTTGCATACTGCTGAATGGTACCATCCATTGCTGTGTGCCTTCACTGCTCGATACAGAGTTGTCAGAAAGTAGTTAGCCTATGCATTGCTGTTTTGAGAAACCATCCATTCTCAATACGAAATCCAAAATATAAAAAAAGAAAATCGTGTTTAACCTGCATTCAAAATATGTACTCATGTAAAAAAAAGGTTTGTATTCAAGCATTTGGAAAGACTCCTCTTCAAAGATTCTCCTTTTCCATAACTCCCTCTACTGTATGCTAGTGTGCACTAAGTGTTTGTCTTTTCTCAGCTGCTGGAAGCTTGGACTACATTTCAGTGTCACGACTTTTTCATAACTCCTCTGTGCATATATGCTATTGACTTGTGAGCAACCTATCAAATGATGAATGTGTGTGTGTGTGGGATATATGTGCCTTGAAGTGAAAATGGATTGCAACCGTGCAATGTGTGAGAAATAAAAAGGGACTGTATATAGGGCGCTATATAATTTATTTGAACTGAATTAAATAATAAAAAAAAGGCATTTCTTTCTATTTGCAGAAAATAGCTGAACTTTTTCAGATGCAGGCTTACAAACAGACCAAGGTTTTTGTTTAGGCTAATCTCAAAATATTTGTTCTCAGGTATGCACTTAAGGCAACATAAAACACAAGTAAACACAGCTATTATTTTTTTAATGAATAGACTATCTTTAAATGAATAGCCTAGACTAACAAGACTGTATTAGACTGTATTATTTTGATGAGCAAACCTTGCTCCTCCCACTTATGGTGAACAACCAGCCGCCTGTTTTTCCATAATGTTTATTTTTTTTCACATATTGTATGTGAATAAAATATGTGTGCAATTCACGAGTGGTGTAAAAGAGTTGTAGTGTGTAGTGTCTGATTAAATTTAAACTGAATTAAAAAGGAAAGGAATGCACATTCTAATTTGGACTTTTTTCACACATCAACAAACTTTGCATATTTAATTTTGCTAGCTTTGCAGGCTTCTTTTTTCTTTGTCCAGCTTGGATTACATTAAATCGTATCAATTTAGATTATAGCCTATAAATTTGCATTCCAAAATTTCTAGATCCCAGTGTTTCAGAGGACATCATAACTATTTTTGGAGTTTAGGATCCATTGTCTATGCCAGTGCCACGATGTGTGTGTGTGTGTGTGTGTGTGTGTGTGTGTGTGTGAGAGAGAGAGAGAGAGAGAGAGAGAGAGAGAGAGAGACTACAACTACCAAAAGTAGCCTACTGGCTTCTTTTCCCTGTGTAGTCTCAAAAACACGTTCAGAATATATGCTGAAATGGTTTTCCGATTTAATGAGCATAGATCAACAAAATTCGAATATAAGGTCAGAATGAAACTCACCGTTGCCTTTTCTTCTCACGTGCCCCTTCCCCCGCCCCCGCCTGCGACGCAATTATCCTGCTAAAACGCCGAGCAAAGCGACAGGCAGCACCTGACAGATGTTGACCATTTTATACCAGGCCTTCTCGCAAGTTCAAGAGACTCTCCACGCTCACTTTAGTGTGCGGATGAAACGGAGCAGTGGTACTTAAGCTGTCTCGCGAGAGGGTTTTGGGACAAGCAGCCAAATGAATAGCCTAGATCGCTGTTCTTGCCCTCCACAAAAATAAGACTAAGCCCACAGGATTTTCAACAGCCATCAACAGCCATATTTCCTTAATTAACTAACAGATGCTTGTATCATTTCACTAAGCAATCATGAAATTGTTTTAATGCATATGCTACTTATTTTAGTCAAGGCCTATACATAACATTAAAATAGGCTATGGGTTATTTTCATGTCATGGACATGTCATTTGGACATTCATAAGCTAAATTAAGTCTACTTGTGTATGAAAATGTGTCAATAAAATCGAATAGTCCAGCAGTTGTATGCGTTCCAAGAAAGGCTAAAAGCTTTGAAACGTGCAATCTATCATTCTCTTTGTTCCATTCAATAATGTAGCCTAAATTGTCTTTCAGGCCCTAGCCTCACATCACACTCCATATAGATTAATTTATGTATTCTATGAAGACTACAACAAAGACATAGCATTACATGCTATTTCTTTCTTTCTTCAGTCTACATATTCCCCAAGATTGTCTAACGTTCATTTAGACCATTTTCCATTATCGTGTGTTGTAGCCGATCCTGTCGATAAAAATGCACGTTATATTTTGTTTATAGTAGGCTAGCCCAATTAGGTCCAGTTTGTTTGGAATGCAGTACTAAATCGCAAAGGTCTGCGCGATGGAAGCCTGTCGTCTTTCTACCTTTGAGAGCCGTCTTTCAGCACCATGCACACCCAATGTACTTACTTCCAGCAGACGGCGATCACACATACATCGAGGTAGGCTACCTTAAACCGTAGAAGAGAAGGTTAATTCCATACACAAACATTTCACTGTTCACAAAACCTTGAATGGCATTCTACCTTCTGATGCAAATACATGAGGTTTCCTGAAAATAGGCAACATTAAACATGTTTTTTTGTTTTTTGTTTTTTTTTAATCGGGCTGTTTTTAATCGGGCTGTTTACTTATTGCCTCTTCAGCACCCAGGCCATTGCCACTAGGATACTGAATGTGTAATTAGTTGTTGTGTTTTACTATCAACGTCTTGGAGCAGCAACATGTGTCACGTCGCGTCTTTTCCATTAGTAATTGTAGTATCCACAGTGCTCGCTCTTCACTTGGGTTACAGACACAGGGGCTCGAGCGGCACGTGCGTTGGGCGTCAGTCACTTGTATCTTAGCAACCATCACAACACTAGAGCACCTGTGGCCCCGGTCCATTGAAAAGACACATCAGTGATTTTAGCGCGTGAGCTCAATAGTCCTCGTGCCCTATATTCATACCCTCTATAATAAAAGCCAAACAATTAGTGTAATTTTTTTCATGTAGCTTATATGTGGAAGGCTATATTGCATAGGCTACTGTTGTATGAGCCTGTATGCTTGATTGGAAGGTTGCCTATAAAGGCAGTTGCAGACTTTTAAAAAGCGATTTGTTTCATATTAATCAAAGAAGTCATTATAAATGTAAAGGCGGCACCTACTTAAGATATTATGAATCATCATAATAGGACGAAGACCTAGTGAAATGAAATAGCCTAAGCCTCATGGTTTATTTTCAGTGTTTTAAATTTACGCTGATGTGACCAAAATGTTCCCTATATTAAAAATGGGAATTTTCAGTGTTTGCTTTCTATTTTGGTGGAGAGCATGCAGGCACTCTACCCTAGTATGTCCTCAGGTTTGCTCTCCCCTTAGCTTGTCACCTGACCACAAGTCATGCAAATCACGCCTTTTCTAAAGCGCTATTGGCCGCTTCCAGCTCATTTAACCACTGTCAAATAGCATCATATGGCCGCGCACTAGCAACTTTTCTATCCTGTCACACAAAGTAGCTCAAGACGCTTTTCATCGTCGTGGATGGCAAAATCCTGTGAAAGGAGACAGCTTTCGTGATAAAACTTTGGATTTTACCGCACCTTTTGTCCTTTCCTTTGAGAGGGGAGCTTTGCGCGTCGGTGGCAGCTGAAACCGACTGTGGTCGTAAGTGAATGTTCCTGTGTATTGACGGACAAATAAAAACCGAGTGAATGTATAGCATGATGATGGAAACGGACTTACACTCCCCAGGACCCCAATCGAATACAAATTCGGGGCACACAGGGCCAAACAACGGGAACAAAGTAAACCAAGATCGCGTCAAGAGACCGATGAACGCTTTTATGGTCTGGTCTCGGGGCCAGCGACGGAAGATGGCACAAGAGAATCCCAAAATGCACAACTCCGAAATCAGCAAAAGACTTGGCGCGGAGTGGAAACTCATGTCAGAAGCAGAAAAGAGACCCTTTATTGACGAGGCAAAAAGATTACGTGCCATGCACATGAAGGAGCACCCGGATTACAAGTACAGACCCAGAAGGAAGACCAAGACTCTGCTGAAAAAAGATAAATATTCCTTAGCAAGCGGTCTTCTCACCGGATCTGGAGCTGGAGGTGGTGTAGGTCTCGGTGTTGGGATGAGCCCAGCTGGGGTCGGACAGAGGTTAGACAGTCCTGGGGGTCACGGTGGTACTGCCACCAGCTATGCACACATGAACGGCTGGGCGAACGGTGCCTATTCGGGACAGGTGGCCGCGGCGGCAGCTGCCGCGGCAATGATGCAGGAGGCACAGCTTGCGTACAGCCAGCACCCGGGTAATGGGACGCACCACCATCACGGACACCACCATCACCCACACAATCCCCAACCCATGCACCGCTACGATATGACTGCTCTCCAGTACAGCCCGATCTCTAACTCCCCAAGCTACATGAGCGCATCGCCGTCGGGTTATGGGGGGATATCCTACACACAGCACCAAAACTCCAGCGTGGCTTCCAGTGGCGCAATCGGCACTCTGGGATCTCTGGTGAAATCGGAACCAAGTGTAAGCCCACCCGTTTCTGCTCACTCCCGAGGTCCCTGTCCAGGAGACTTGAGAGAAATGATAAGTATGTATCTACCCACGGGAGAGACAGGTGATCCGGCAGTACAAAGTAGACTTCACGCTTTGCCACAGCACTATCAAAGTTCCACAGGTGTTAATGGAACAGTCCCACTGACACACATTTAAGAGAAATAGGAACAGGAAGTGCAACCCACGAAACAGTAACCAAATATTTACCTCTTTAAATCGCAACTACCTTTTTTGTACAGAATGTTGTACTTGTAAATTAAAAGTAAAATTTATTTAAACATGCTATTTGATGGGTTTTAATAGGGGCGCTGTCTGACAATGTCTTAAGTGGGAAATGTCTTAACATTTCACATTTTTATTTACCAAGTAGTAACGTTCTGAAAGACTTTCTTTTATTTTGGGAAGAATAATAGTCCATTTTGAAATACTTCATGCTGTGTTTAAATAACGAAATAAGATGGTTTATGGCGTCATTACAGTGACGCGGAAAATGTTTTTCTTCAAGGTTATATATTTTCATTTTTCATCTCCCGGAATTTGTAAACAAGTGCGAGTAACTGTGATTGAAGCATTTCTTTTGTGTTGTATATTTTCTTTGTAAATTGTGAATACATTTTAGGAAAGACTGCTACATCTGTAAATAATTTGCAATTGCATTTCACCCAAGATATATTTTGCCTTCGTATGAGTTAAATAAATTTCTCAGCAGTTGCCCACAATCTCTCAAAAACTAAAGGTTGTTTCATCTTCTGTTTGTGTTTGTAGCTGACATGATTTACTAAGCACAGAAATTCAACTACGAAAATATCAGACTGCCCTGGGCACTTTGGGCAAAAGTTGTCATGTGTGGCACTCTAATTCATCTGGGAAGATAACTTGGCCCTCTCCATGTTCAAATCCAGCCACAATAAGCCTTGTCCCAAAACAAGCAGATTACAAAGACAAATATGGCCCAGCACAAATGAATTTGTAATGATCCTCAGAATTACCCAGCCGTGACGGGTTCATGCCAACAGAAGTTACGGACCATATAGTTTAATTCAAGTAGGCTACTCGTTTTGAAACAAAACGCGAGACAAACTCGATAGCAGATGAAACAGTAGGAAGGCTTCGTTTTATTATTATTATTATTATTATTATTATTATTATTATTATTATTATT
>JAGFZM010001291.1:51751-62321 GCA_017657215.1 Limnothrissa miodon
GGGACAAAGAAAGGAGGAAGTAAGGAAGTAAGAAGAAAGGAGAGGGAGATGAGAGGGGACGGGAGGGGGTAGAAAGAAGGAGAGAAAGAACATGCGATGGGGAGAACAGGTTGTACAAACAAGACCTGAGAAAAGAGGAACATGCAGAATCCTGATGTGAATTATCCTTCAAGAGCAAGGCTCCTCTATCTGAGACTGACTCTGCAACTACCTGTTTGCGATTGGGTGCATGTGTGCGTACACACACACACACACACACATACACATACACCCACACACACACACACACATTTCCTCTTGGATCTTTAGTTTGCAATTCCACTTGCTTTCTCTCCACACTCTACTCCCACATATCTTCACCTCTCTCGTTGTTTGGTAGCCTGCCTCCTCTTTTTCTTTCTTCCTTTCTCTATCACCCTCTCTCTCTTTTCTCTCTTTTCCCCACTTCCCACATCTTTCACCCCATTGTTTCCTGGCTGTGGCTCAGCACTGGAATATGACACCCACACCTACGGCCTTTTGCTTTGTGAGCTTTAGATGAATGTGTGCAAACATGGCTAGTCTTGATTGTTTGTGGATGTAAACAAACTCCTCTTGGGTTTCGGGAATGCACTTCACTTCACCTCCTAGCCGTCCCATCCCAGGAAAAAAAAAAAAAAACGAAAACAAAACGACAAAAACAAAAACAAGTTCTGCAAGTTTCTCAGAAGACGCCACTATGGCTGCAATTCTCAGGGACTCAACAAACACACACATGCTCACAGCAATGACTTTTACAACACTTGACAAGAATTAATGACACAAGATTATCGGTGTCACTGTCTATGAATACCTGTGGACCTGGAGTAGAAGTAAAAGCTATTGAGCACAGCTAACGTCTTATTTGGAAGTTCAGGATCAAGTCCAGAGTCTCTTTGATACCCATTGCCTTCGGGGTGTCCTGTTCACTCCAAAGGAAACTGGATCCAGTCTGTTTGTAAAACTTGACACAATGAACTTGACAGACAGCCAGATTTCTCCTCCCTGCCCGTTTAGGGTTACTATGATCTCATTATTATGCTTGAAAGAGGACAAGTAATGGAATCTCAGGTGGCTGTTGTGCCTGTCCAGCAGACATAGACTCTGCTATTATTCCCGCCTGCCTTGATTACCTGAACTGTGCCGGCTTCCATTTCAAGCACTTATCTCCCAGAAATAATCATCTGATCAGCCCCGTCGGGTCACAGCTATGGACCCCCCCCCCCCCCCCCCCCTGCCCTGGGTCAAACAGAGAGAGTTAACCCTGGCCGTCCACACACACACCTATACACACACACACATACAAAACACAAAAATTCACAAACATATGCATTAATACAAAAACACTCATTTACACAAACATATGTTTTAAACATACAGTACACACACAAGACAGACAGACAGAGGTAGGTTTGTGTGTGACATGAGGAAGAGAAGGGAGGAGGGTAGCACTCTCACCTCAGCAGGACAGGAGTGGGGGGGGGGGGTGGATGTGGTTTGGGTGTAGTGACCCAACGTCCTCTATTCAATGGCAGCCATTTCTCCTGGTTCCCCACCTTCAGTTCTGCTCCTGGCTCTCCTCACAGGACAGGGGACAATTAGGAGCCCCCCGCCCGCAGCACTCCTCCCCGCTCCTTCCCCTCCTCCTCCCCACTGCCTCCGGCTGGGGCAAAGGCCTCTGCTGCTGGAGAGCAGTCATCGGTCCCTATGGAAACTGGGGCTCCTCTGTGGCGGCAGGCCCCGGGGGCCGCTAAAGTGCTCCGTGCGCATGCAGGGGAGACTGACATTTCCACCAAGTTTTTGAACATCACGTCTAGACGTTCAGTACCTGTCAGACAGACTCACAGTATCAGTCAAAAGACAGACAAACAAGAAGAACAGAAGATTTTCCACCATTTTTTTCACTATTTATTTATTTATTTATTTATTCAACTTTTTTAACCTTAAATCTTCAATATCTTCAATTTTAAAAAGTAATAAAACTCAAACTTAAATAAAATTTTAAATATAACAAAAAAAAAACAGCACATGTATAGATGCGGACACAGTTGTTAGAAATGATTTGTTCATTTTAAGAACTATCATAGCATAGTATTTATTGTTTATTCGTTTAATTTACTAAATCAATGTTTCTGACAGAAAAAAGAGAATATATATATTATATATATATAATATATATTTTGTATTTTTGCCATTAGTTCAATTCACTTATGCATTACTGTATGTTTTTGCATCAAAAAGGTGAACTGGGAAGAAAAAAAAGCAAGGTGATGTAATTAGTATAAAAATCACTTGTTCTTAAAAAATAATCGCACCCCGGCTAATGAACCTTAATGAGAGTCAGAGCTTTTGTGATGGCTTTGCCACTCACAGTGAACTTCCCCTGTATGCTGTGAGAGTGTGGTTACACACTGCGTGGCAAGTGAGAGAGAGAGAGAGAGAGCGTCACCTCGAGCACTCCGCGGCCGCATTAAGCCTCTTACTGCGGGTGCGGATAATGACATCCCAGCCGCCTGCGGGCAGCGCTAGGAATGGCCTTCGCCACGGCCGCCGGCCACGCTTTCCCGCTATCCCAACGTCCGTGGCTAAATGGTCACCTAATTGAGCTCAGTATGATGCTCGTGTCCTGCTCAAAGCAATCAAACCTGTGTTTGCGCTCATTTTCTATGTCTTTAGCATGTCCAATATTTTTTTTCATTCATTCTTTAGACTGTTTTTTTTTTCTAGATTGTGTGTATGCGTGTGCCTCTTCCACTGACGCATTCAGTTCTGGTATTAATGGAATATATGAAAATACAGTGGAAAAGATTTACAGTCTTATCCAATGAGTCACATATTCATTTATTTCTCCTTTCTCTGACCTCTTGCTCTCCATCCTCTCTCTCTCTCTCTCTCTCTCTCTCTCTCTGACACACACACACACACACAGAAAGAGAGGGAGAGAGAGAGAGCGAGAGGATGGGAAGAGAGAAAGAATCTCCCACCCAAACATTGGCATTTGTCCATCTGAGAGTAGGGTGATTTTAGAGACTTGGCCGGCCATGAAACGATTTCACAGGAACTTTGCACAGGGGGGAAACTAGTGGCGAAGCCAGGGTTTGTCTTTTGTGTGAGCTGCAGTCCTCTCTGTGTCCATAGCTCTTGCTCTTTTCTCTGCCTCTCTCTCTTTCTCCCTCTCTCTACCTGACTGTTTTTTTTCTCTCACTCTATCTGCCTCTCCCTTTCTCTCCTTTTCTCCCTCTCACCTCTTTCTTTCTGCCTTTCATCTTCTTCCTTCTCTCTTTCTCTTTTCCCTCTCTTCCCCCCCCCCCCCCTCTCTCCCTGTCTCTCTATTTCTCTTTGTCTTTCTCAGTCAGGCAGTGGTCCACACAGACGCTGTCCTTGACACAGTGGTGCTCACAGCATCAGGGGATAGACAGTGACAGCGAAGGGAAGCTGCATCTGAAAGGAGCAGTAGTGGTCTGACAGGCAAAGTTTCAAACCAGGGCTTTGCGTTCGGAGACAACAGCAAGCGCCTAACTGCCAAGGAACAAGGCTTTTGCCCACTAAACCAAACAAGCTGCTCAAGTGTGACCGGAACTCACTAGAGAACAGCTGAGCTACAGGTGCACACAGGTTTGCTTTTGTAAAATGAACAGATGCAGAAGCAGCCTCTTCTTTCTTCACAATTCATCCCAAACACAAAAACAGTCACTACAGTACCAAGTGCAACTACAGTACGAGACAAAACAATATGATTGATACATAAGGCAGATATCAAATTATTGTCTGACTGTTCAAGTATACGTGGTAAGCAAACCAAAAACAACAACAACAACAACAACAACAACAAAACAATTGCATATGACACAATCTTCAGGGATCTTTAAATTCTCTTTGGAATACTGGTTACATGATAGGTTGGAATGGAGTATTATGGGATATTATTTTTAAATATATAATAAATAATACAACACATGATTTAAGCAGATCTGATCTGTCATTCAATATGATCAAAAAATCATGTAAAAAAATATTTTTCAGGGGCATCACATTTACAAAGTGATAGCTACGAAGATAACTGTGATATTTTCTTTTCATACAGGCCTAGAGATTAATAACAACATAGTGATATATAAATGGCACAATTCACTAACAGTTCGCTGGACAGTCATTGCCCGTGCTGGGTCTGATTTTGATGGTTTATCAAAAAGGTTATGTAATTCCTGAACTGTTTAGACTGAACAGTCATGTCTAATGGCAGACAACACACAAACACACACACACACATACAGGGAGGCTTTAGAAACATCACCAGAATACCAAGAGACAAGACCCAGTGTTTCCTCCAAAAGCTCTGTTCAACATGTAAGAATGTGCCAGCAGATATCTGCTTGAATTGGCCTGGCATTGCATGGCATTCACATTAGCCTGGATTTGTACCAAAGACACACGCTGACAGAGATAATAGAGTAGAGATACAACCATCGGGTTGGTGCGTGTGCCCGATAACTCCATCCCAATAAAATATCACAAGGATCTCATCATAGGACCCCAAGGAAGGAATGTAATGGATTACTGCACATGTTACAGTAATAAAATGCTACTGTACTACTGTTTGTAGTCTGTTATCTGTTAGTAATATGTTGGTCATTTTCAAGTTCTTTAAATGTTAACTTTAGGCATTTTATGTTGATTTGTCATATCATGGGAAATATTTAATGTAGAAATAATTAATTCTTATAATACAGCTCTAGCTTAACATTTTCTTTCTTGTAAGGAAGTGAATCTTTCTCTATGAACTGGAGCTCTATACATGGCTACACAGCTTCCTTGTGCAGTATACAACTATGATATCCTACCATTATCAAATCTTTGCCTTACTAAAAAAAAAAAACTCAAAATCATTACCATAAGAGGACCATCTCTAACTCTCACACTCTCTATCCAGCTCTCTCTCACTCTCTTTCACTCTATCATGTCTCTTACTCCCCGTCCAACTCTCTCTCTCCCTCTCTCTCTTTCTCCCTCCCTCTCTCTCTCTCTCTCCCTGGCTGATAGATAGCAATCACGGCTGGAGCGGGTGGATCCCTCCTGCTTGACCTCATTTGGAGTCGAGTCCCCCAGCGCTCGTGGCCCCGGGGCTTTTAGTGCTGACTGGCAGCGCTGGCAGAGCAGACCAGTAATGGGGCACCCTCAGCGGGGGGCACAGGCAGGAGAGAAGCCCTCTATTCATGCCATCTATCCACTCATCCATCCATCCATCTGCCCCAAGACCAGGCCAAAGAAGAGGGAAAAATAGCAAACGATGCATAGATGACTCAGAGTGACTCTAGATTACCAACTCTCTCTCTCTCACTCACTCTCTCACACACATACACTTTCTCTCTCTTTCCTAATACACACATACACACACACACATTTCTCTTTCAGACACCCACTCTCTCAGTTCTACACACACACACACACACACTTTCTCTTCCAGACATACAATCTCTCTCTCACACACACATACACACACATGCACACGCATACACACACATATACACACACTAACTCTCTTTCCCACACTCTCACTCTCTCTTTTTGTCTGTCACTCTGTCAGCTTACAAAATGACACATCCTTCAACTTTTAATACAGGTGCTTGTTAAAGTTATTGTTCTGGTGAAGCTGATGCCCTGTTGTCTTCATATCCCTGTGTTTTTTTTGTGCGTGTCACTCCATCTACTCTTTTTTCTTTCACCCCTTCTTTTTTCTTCTATTCTGTCCGTTTTTCTGCCTCCTAGTATTTTGTCAAGAAGGGGTCTGGATGTTGACTGACGGAGTAGAAAAGCCAGCATTGGACACGGAGCCTCAACATACAGAGGTGTCAAATATCGCACTTCAATCCAAAGCTGTGTGTCTCTGTGTATGAATGCATTCATGCTCTAGACATATAGAAACAAACCCAAGTGGTGTCAAGTGATTTTGCAATGCAGGCACATCTGGAAATGAACCATAGGGCCCCAGTTTCTCTTCTCCCGAGTCTGGTCGGACCAATCGATCGCTCTACCCGCCTGTAGAGAGTTGCTGGGCGGGCTGCTGAGGTGTGAGGGGTACGAATTGAGTGCAATCTTACAGCCACAGCCGGAGTATACTTTTATGATGCTTTTCCACCGGCCCGGTTTAGCCCAGCTCTACTTGACTCTACCCACGTTTTTTGATTTTCCACAGGCCCCAAGTAGGGCCAAATAGGGCCAAGTAGGTACCATTTTTCCTACCTGCTTCAGCCAGGTTCTATTCGGGCCAAGTAGGTACGAAAGCATGATGTGAACAGACTGACGCTGCTGACTTGTTCGAGAGGTGGTCGCAAATCAATGTTTAAAGAGTATAAAATTATTTTCTGAAGAAGAACACCCAGTGATTACGAAGTTTAATTATATTTGTGGCTAGAGTTCTGTCTGCCGGATCCTAGGCTCTGCAACTAATATTACAGCATTTGGAAATATGCTGTGAATATGTGTTCAATATCAGACCCAAACTAGTGCAGTGTCAACCTCACCACCACACAAGCTTACCTGCTGGACTCAAATGCAGTAACACTGCCCCCTCTGGCCTGACTTTAGCTCTTGGGCTGCAGGGCCTGGAACAGGGGATGCATGCAGCCTTCTAAACAACTCTCAAAGACTTGCTACCCTTATGGACAAATGAAGGTTGTTTTTTGGATAGGACAGGAGAGAGGAAATTGGCAGGTGAGAGATGAATGACCTTGGACCTTGGGTTGGACTCTAACCAGGTCCCCTGGTTTACAGCATGAGGCCCTCTGAGTCACGGCACACCCTAATCAGGATAACTAAAATAAAAGCTTTAAAAACATTTTAAACACAGATCATTTTCTCGTGTCTTGAGAGATCAGTCTAATGTCTAAATACAGCCTTTCTGCTATTCTCTGACTATTTATTAGTCATAGACTTTCATGCTTTTTTTCTTCAGTAGCGTTTCAATGAAGCCATCGTGATGAAATTGAACACAAGGCATGGGTGATTATCAAAAGGAATATGAGAGGTCTAGGAACAACCATTACATGGATTGGAAATATTATCCAGTGTAGAGAAAATGAATGACCTAAATGTCTTTACTCTAATAAGTGTTTGCATTTGATCTGTAATGTAGTGATTAACTGTGTTGACTTAATAGAATCCTCTGTTGTTCCAGTTTAAATGGACCGATAGGCTGCCAAGATAATCTGTAAACATTTCTGTTGAGTGGTGGCACTCTGCACTAATTAGTGCGCTGGATGCAAGATTAGGCCTGGTAATTAATTGATTAGACGTCTTGGGACATGGGATATATATCAGTTCAATCTAGACACAACACACTATACCAGTCCAGTCCCCCGACCACAGTCCCATCATCCTTAGAGGAAATCCACGCACTGGCAACACACTGGAGAATGAGGATACAGCACACCAGGTTTTACCTATCTGTTTTTTTTAACCCCCCCCCCCCAACTGTTTGAAGTCAGGTGTTTGGTGTGGCATGTGTCAGCGTCTTAGCTGGCCAGGTATCCCGGCGTCCCTGCTGTGTTGGGAGTCAGCCAAGCGATGTCAATTAGTCGTAAGCCAATGCCATGGCTCGCCCGGGTCCCCGGCTCCGCTACTGTATCGGGTTCTGGCCCCCGCAGAGCAGACGCATCCACGCACCACCGGTCGGGACGAGCGACACCGTTTACATGGCTTCAACGGGCTCATGTTCAGGCGTCTTTCCGATGCTCAGCGATAAATGCACACACACACACACACACACACACACACACACACACACACACACACTACATACGAGCAAGAAAGGCGAGCCAGGGCCCACAGCTCCAGTTGCTCTGCCGCTACCATCATCCGCATGGCACCCACCACTGTCTTGTTCACTTGCCATCCATCACCCACTGTCACTCAGTCAATTCTCTCTTTCACCCATACAGTTTTTCTTTGTTAATTGCTAATATTTTTTATTAATGATTGCTAATAATTTGTCATTTGAGATAACGTGACACATTTTTAAAAAGTAAATAAACAAATAATTTTATTTGATTATACATAAAGCCATATAATGCTTTGCAATCATTTTGTGTTATAAAAGTGATTTATTGAGATGATGATCCTACAGAACTTATTATTATGAAGTTTCCAAGTTCAAGTGCAATGCATTTTCTGGATCCTCTCTTTGTAAGAAAAACTTGTTGACCCTTTGAAGCTTCTGAGGCACCTTTGTTCATCCTTACAAGGTTAGAGTGCATGGGTCAGACACGGCCAAGAGACAGTAAACAATAGATTTTTTTCTATGATAGAAACCAAACTTTGTTTCTCATACGTTGTTGCACGTGCTTGTGTACTTATACGTAACATCGGTGTGACATTGAAAGCCAGTCAAAAGGTTGCATTTTGAACACCAACTGCCCCTGACCTTGTCTCACGTTCAATGGTGGCTAGGCACTGGAACAATCCAGAAGGTCGTCTCTATGCCGCTGAAGCAAAAGAAAGAAAATCTACGTAATTCTGAGGCATTGTTCTCCTAATCCCCCCTGTCCATCACAGATCAGTAAGTGTTTCTTTTCTGGCCGTCCATCAGGGAGTAAGGAGGCAACTTTCATCTCGGATCAGGTAACGCAGTCTGAGGTGGGGCTGGTCGACGCGCAGTGAGGAATGCCTAAAGCGGAGAGTTATTTATCCATGACAAGGAGGACCCTTGGGACTTCCTTCCCCTCCCCACATGGCTACCCATCTCCATTGCCTAACCTGTTTGTCAGGAACACTATAGCATGCTACTAGTGTGGGGGAGAGAGAGAGAGAGGGGGGAAGAGGAAGAGGGAGAGAGGAAAAGAAGGGAGAGAGGATGGTAAAGACATCTCTCCTCTCTCTTCCTACACTAGTAGCATGCTATAGGGTTCCTGACAAGCAGGTTAGACAATAGAGATGGGTAGCCATGTGGGGAGGGGAAGAAGGAGAAGAAGTGAGAGAGGATGATAAAGACAGACGCCTGTATTCAGTTCAATAAATTCCACTAGCCTACAATCCCACTAATGGACCTTGGTTGTGCCATAACGAGAGGCTTTTAACCAAACTTTTCAGCGCAGTGGGACCTTGCAAACTCCACGAATGCGATCCTGACTCAAGGTGCTGTTCTTTACAAAGCACCGCACAATGCTGGGACCACAGTCCATGCCACGTCCCAGCTCTAAGCAACATTACTTCTGCATATTTAAGGTACTTGAATATTTCTGTTATAAACAAGGCACAGAGAGAATGCGAAGTGTGTGAGTAGAACGCTTTTTCAATAAGTGTTACGTCTTCTAAAAAAAAATAAAAAAAGATTCAACATTCGGTTTAAGATAATACACAGGCACTTGAGGAGACGGAACAAGGTTGCCAGACTGAATGAAACTATCACAGACAAGCACTACTTGTGGACCAGAGATATGAGAAGGGAAGCAAAGTGTTCTCTAATACTATCTGTCATGAAAAGACAAATATAATACCGAGGCATTAGAAGACCCTGGCCTCCCCATTAAAGATGGTTTTAAAGATGGTCTGCTGTGTAGCTTACAATGCAACTGAACATCCTTCTTCCTATTTTATATTGTTTCAGATAAGTGGAGAAGGGAGGGAGGGGAGGATTGAAATGTGTCCTGCTAATTCTCATCACAAAACTTCATGGAACTTGTGTCATGGTCGACATTTCAGGAAAAGGAAGGTCGAGAACAGAGAACCCACACTGTATTTACACAGTTTTTCTCAGACGCTTTGGTGCATTTCTCACATCACTATTAACATTTCTCAAAACAATTAGTGCAAACTGCAAAACCTAGTGGATAGTCTGCAAAAGCAAGTCATTTGCTCAAAATGGATAATCCATTCCTCAAAAGCAAGTATTCATGTCAATAAAATTGTCAGTGCCATCAAAATGAAAAGTCTTGACACCATCTTTATGAACAAGATAGTCAAATGGCTTTGTCATGTTTTCATTATGACAGTTTATTCTGTCAGTATTTTCAAATGCATAAAAAGGTCAGAACTTGGAGACACTACCTACCCAAAAATGCTCAGGACAGAACTATACTCTACTTGTCATTTGAAATTTACAGTAAAATTAGACATTGATGTAGTTTGGGGAGTAAGTGACAACAAGAGGTAATAAAACATTGGCAATCTGCCTATGTACTGTATTTGGCCTCTTCTGCCTTCTCCTTGCTCCCTGCATCCTCACCCCTCTTCCACGATGCTGAATTTCCATATCTGTGTTACCAAATTGTTGAAACAGTACAGTATGTCCTGCTCAGTTCATATACTTGCCAATTGAGGGTTCATGGGATTCATCCATGAGTGACTTTGAGCAAGTGGCTTGTCTTTGATTACAACTACAGTAATACTTCACACATCTCCTCGTGAATGAAAGCTATACCTGAGGCACTGTTCAACTTAGGAGACATTTCCAGGAAAAGAAATATAAAAAGGTATAGAAATTGCTTGACAGACAGCTAATATTTGGCATTTCATACAGTAACTAGTTCAACAATTTTGTATGTAATGACTCAAGCAA
>JAGFZM010001291.1:62331-80906 GCA_017657215.1 Limnothrissa miodon
CTAGTATTTTCAGGCGTATTTTCAAATGCATAAAAAGGTCAGAACTTGGAGACACTACTATGACTATTCAGCCTCCATAAGTATAATTAATTTTGACTGACATAAGCAAATGGAAATGTTAAAAAAACAGCAGAGAATTGTAGGAAAGCAACTGATACATGTCTAAAAGTATTTGCTGTTTGTTCAGAGGAATGAGAAATTGCTATAATGATCTGCGCAACTGACTAAATTTTGTGGAGGTTGAACTAATAGTTATGAGAATTATAATTCTGATCTGAGAAACGCGCCAAAGCGACTGAGAAAAACTGTAAAATCACTAATTACAAACAATTACCCCCCACACTAGCCACTGCCTCCCATATAGCTTTACTACAAAGGCTGAAAAAAGGTATGGAATTCGGGGTCTTTTAGAGTGTGCAAGTTTGAGTGAGTGAGTGAGTGAGAGAGAGAGACAGAGAGAGAAAGAGATTCCCTGGCAACTTTGTGTGTGTGTGTGTGTGTGTGTGTGTTCTGAAGAGGATCCCTCTAGTGAGAGGAAGTTGTAGAGTAAGGGATGAGGACAGTGTGTGTGTGTGTGGGGAGGGGTGTGTGTGGGACATCTGCTCGAGGTTTAGTTGAGAGAGTGCCAAGACCACCAGGCCAGGTGCAGGTCTGGGGACGCCCTGGAGAAAGCGCTGGCCCAACGAGCTCCTTGCCTCCTTTCAGCAGAGTAAACACACGCTTACAATCACCTGTTTCTTTGTCTAACTGCCACAAAGCCTGAAGCCCAGGAAGGGACATGCAGCTGGCCCTGTGTGTGTGTGTATAGTGTGTGTCTGCCTGTTATTATCCGAGTTACCTGGCTGTACAGTATTTGTAAACAGGCATGGAATTAAAGTAACATAACAGTTAGGGGCACATCTGTTCTAATATAAATTATTCTTATAATGATCACAATTGTTTCGAGTATAACTATATCAGCTGAGTTCTAGTAGCCTATACCAAGCAAAGATAGAGGTCCCGCATGCAGTTTGATTACTCTGCAGCAGGATTTTGGGATTGGGGAGAATGCGGTAACAATCGCCCCTGCTGTTTTGCCCAACCTCGAGCCCGCTGACCTCGCTTAATTGGCCGTGTAATGATGTCGACCTGGGGAGGCCCGCGTGAGATCTGTCCCAGTTCCCACAGACGCGCGGACATTGCCAATCTAGCCTCGTGCTGAAAGACTGGCTGAGAAGAAAAGCGACACCGCACAATGCGTCCTCGCGCGGGTGGAGTATTTCACCAGCTAATTAGGCGTGCCCCGTTTCCATAGACACACGGAGCCCAGCAGGCCTGCTGTGGAGGAAACCGGTGGGTAGTCAAATTCTCACTGACATTGATTAACGTATTGTTCCCATGTTTATTATTTGGCTAACCTTTGTGCGACACCTCAACGACAGCTTTGGCATATGTTTTCACTGAAAAACGAATATTTATAGGCTAGTGGGATATTCTGTGCTGGATGTTAGCCTAATGTTTAAGGTAATGGTATTTAATTACCAGGGTAATTAACTCGCAAAACATAACGCATCAGGTCCCTCATTTTAGCCTGCGAAAAAAATAGTCTTGATCTTATCCCTGCTAAAGAAGAAGATTAGGCTACTGCTGTTCGGACATGCAGCTGAAAACAGATAATAACACCTAATAAATTGGATAAGACTTCTGTTTTACAGAGCATTGGAATGTAGTATACAACGTTTTACTCACATACAAATATTTGTTTTCATCCATTCGAAACAAATAGCTTTGCCACTAACACAAACTCCTGGACGTCAAGTTACATGCCTAATTATGGCGGTAAATAGAGAGAGATTCTGTTGTAAATCCGTGCCCTATTTCGGGGATTCATTTTGGAGAACGTCGCCCTCCTCTGGCTGTGGAAATACAGCCTTGGCACCAGCCTACTCATCCTGTCTTCTCTAGTAGGCTATGTTACTCAGATACCTTCACGGTAAGTTAGCAAACTTAGGTTAAATAATTACAAGCGATGGTGGTCTGTGTGAAAAATGAGACCTATACTAGAAAACAAGTGGGCATTATTTATGTAGAAGAATGATATCTGAGATTATATGATTATATATGAAGAATGAAAAATGAGATTGGTGGGCACGCTTACAGCAGAAATAATAGGGCCTAGAGATCATGCCATGGTATGTAGGCTACATGTCCAACAAGAAATTTTCTATCCTAATTGATTTTCATTTTACACAGCTGTCCCTATGTACTGTAAATGAATTGTTGAATGAATTGTTTTGTTGTAAAATGAATGTTTTGATTCATGTGACAGATCAGACAGGTCAGGTGATTATGATCCACATCCTTCAGCTTTTCCGCCTTACACAAACTACAAAAGTACACAAAGCAGTTAGTTGAAAAAAAAAAAACTTCTTTATAGAGGTGCATCTTTGACTTTAATCAGTAATGATGTTCCTAATTCTTTTTCTCATTTATTTACTCATATCTGTGCTTTTTATTTTTATTATTCATATAAATAAATATGTGTGTGTGTGTGTGTGTGTGTGTGCACGGTAGTTTGTGTAGTTTGGGGGATGGGTCCTTTGGCATATTGTCATGCATATCTTCAAGTCTAAGTAAACAATGTGGATCAGTGGATCAGTGAAGGATCAAAGGAGAAATATGATGCAAATTAATCCATGTTGTTCAAGGTCACATAATGCTAGAAAATTGGATACACCATAGAGGGACCAGTGAACTAAATAGCAAACACTAACTGAAGGACATAGAAACTTACTTTTAGTTCTATTTCTCAGTGTCCCATTGGAAACACAATGGGTTTAAGCCCTATTCTTCACAAGGAAAGGAACAGTGGTGTAGGGGCCTAAATGGTCACCAGGGGTTTTAGGGAGTTGAAATCTCAATATCCAACCCCATTTTTCCTTCTGTCCTTCCAGCACGTTGTACCTCTTCACATGTACATATGCATGTAGGGGACACTTTTATCCAAAGTGCTTAACATTTGTCAACTATCACTTAGTTCAGGGTCATTCCCCTCTAGAACAACCTAGGGTTGAGTGACTTACTCAGGGCCACAACAATGACAGTCAGGATTCAAACCCTTACTTTTCATGCTACTAGTTTATTTAAAAGCTAAATTGCCACACTTCACTGTCCTCAAGAGAGAAAGGCCACAGGCTAAAACATTGTTTTTTGAATTTCTTTTTAACTTGTTTAGAAAACTAAAAGAAGAGAGCAATTAAATTAACTCTCAGGGCCTCACCGCTGTAGGCTGACTCATCCTTAGTTTTTTTTTTTTAAGGATGGGTTTCTATTTGTGCAATTAATTGCCCTACAAATCTTTCTGCCTTTCAGCTGGAGTTATTCTCTCTTTTGACACAACATATAAAATTATCCTGTCATAACTTACCATAAAATGTATGTCTTTCTCCCCCAAACTGTTTCATCCACATTCACAGGAATAAATGAAAACACTTTGGGCCCCTGGCACATGGAAGCCATTCAAGGGTTGGAAATGAAATCATCTAATTGGATTAAGACAGTCATGATCCTAATAAAGTGGCTGGGGAAAGTGATGGAGTCGCCTCCGGTAAGAGGTGCTTAAAGGAGCGTTGTTATGGGTTTGTGTGGCTCTCTCTCTACACCCTTTTTTACTCCACCGCACAGACAAGTTGTAATTCTCTCCACCAGCTTACATGTGTTTGAACAGCCTCCCCTACGGCATCCATTTGATCCTGTTAAAATAACATTTGTGATGTGCTAATAATGTTGTTTTGCTACCGCTACCGCTACTGCAGATTGACATTGCGTTGCAGCACTAAATTGCAATTCGTGTTAGCTGTCTACAGCAGGACGGGCAAGAGAAAACTGGTACTTGTGGGTCCTAAAGTGTTGGGCAACATGCTGGGACAATTCCCTTTGAGTAAAGCATTGGTCAAATAGGATCAGGACATGTTAGTGAAGTCATGTCAAGCTGCAAAATTGAATTTCTGCACAATTGACTCCATTAAAATGAATGTCTGAGTTGGGAGTGAACAACCATCACCAGCCCCACCTTACACGCACACACACACACACACACTTTCCCCTTCATTCAGGTGGCAGAGGATACACACTACACACTTGAACGCTATATTATCAGCTGTCTCCTCTCAGTCTTCTTGCATGTGTTTTTATCAGTCAAACATGTTGCCTTGAATGAACGCACATTGATGTATAGAACTAACCATTGTCATAACATTGTCTCTGACAACATTACATAATAATAGGCCCATTAATTCAGTTTTAAGCTAATGAACAAACAAAAGAATTGCGGCCAAGAGAACATCCTGCTTACATCCAGCACAGTCTGGGTTATAAATGATTTATATTAGATTACACACAAGTGACAACTGTTGAGAAGTTTAGTGACGTCTTTTATGTCTAAGTCAAGGCTCCCCAAACTATTTGCTGTGGCAGTCCTCTAAATTGCCTTCACTCACAACAGTAATACCAGCTCACACCGGCTGTGTTCAGAAATTCGTGTAGACTTGAAGTTAGGTTCTTGGAGTTAAAAAAAAAAAATGAAAACACTTGTGTTTACTGATCCATTAAAATTCACCTTACAGTAAAAAATAATTGGGCCCTCCAGCAGACAAAGGAATAAAAAAGTGTAATGATTCATAAACAATCTCGGCAAATAACAGCAATTTCTCAACTAATGGAGAGATTTCACAGCCGAACGCCTCTGCACATTGGCCATTAAACATGTTCAAAGGCAGCATGGCGTCAGTATTCAGTGTAACTTCCAAGAGGACCCCCTTAAATTTCATCTCCTGCAGACAAGGACCACATGCTTATTAGGATTCATTATAATTATGACTTTAATTCACACAAATGGTAAATCATAACTCTAGGTTGGCATTTGACCTGGGGAGCATGTTAGCAAGAAGGCGATACAATACATAATAGGATATTAGGTTCCATGGAAGGTGGCTCTGACTCTGATCGTTTTAAATCGTTTAGGTGGTCTGTAATGCAGGCTATTGCTACTTCTGGCTATACCAACTCTATAGCCACCTTGGCTGAAAATCTCATCTCATCTCATACACATCATTCTTTCGTCCGACTTCCAAGCAGTCTGGGAGGAGCTGAACACAAACAGACTAATGCGTCTGGATCTGTAGCCAATATAGGTCCTTATATGTCCATATCCAATATAGGTCCAATATGGACTAATTAATGACCTTTATTTACATTTAAATGTACTTTTACATATAAATATATCTAATGTATTTGCTTTCCTAGCATCTTTCTTGTCCTCTTTCATTGAGATGAGTTTTTTAATTTATGCAATTGAACGACATGTCTTGCACTAGTCTTTCAAGATATTTGACATATAAACTTCTTGGTCCTTGATTTTTAAAAGCGTGTCAACAGCTAAGGTTGGATTGAACTTTTCATTCCAGGGTACAGCTCAGTAGCACGTTCCTCAAGTGTTTTGAAAATGACTGTAAGTGGGAAGACAAGACGTCTTACCTCAGAAAACATTTTTAAGATGCTGCCTCAATGGAGAGAAGAGGCTGGGGATAAAGCAGCTTTATTAAATGAAGTTCATGTTTGAAAGTGGCTTATTAAGAAGTTTCTTTATCTTTCTATCTTTCGTTCTTTCTTTTTTTTCCCATTTCCAAGTCCAAGTCAACTGAAATGTACAAGGACAGACAAGACTGCGGTCAGTGTCCACACCCCAACCCACATGATTCTCTTCCTTGTCATCATCATCAATTTGAAGAGCCCTTCGAGTAGGCTATGTTTTTAATGTACTATTAAGTACAACTGGGCCTTTTTAACCTTCAGGTCAGGTAGTGAAGTGGGAGAGAGAGTGAGAGTGTCGATGAGAGAGGATGTAATGGAGAAATGATGGCAGAGAGGGCTGGTTGTGTTTGTGTGTGTGAGTGTATGTGTGTGAGTGGGGAGGGGGACTTGGGGGGTGGGGCATTATAGTGAATGTTTGGGGGGCCCAAAATAATTGTTGGTTGCTCAATGGATGGACTTTTGTCATCTATGCATGACAGTATGTTTCAAACCCAAATGTCTTCAAATGGGGTAATGAATGTTGTGTGGTGCAGCCCACTGAAAGATCCATCATTTCATGTCTCTTAACGTAGCTATAGTAGATAACAAGTGAGGTAAAGTGTGTTGCTAGATGTACATCAGAACTGCAATCAGCCTCACTGCTTTTTTCTGCCGCAAAGCGTCATGTTAAATTTCATGCATGTCTGTGTGTGTGTTTGTGTGTGAGATCCACGCACGCCCACCTGTGGATTTCCGTGCGTTTCCATTTCAAGCCTTGTCTTCTTCATCCTAAATTTCATGCATATACTGTGTGTGTGTGTGTGTGTGTGATCCACACACGCCCACCTGTGGATTTCAGTGCATTTCCATTTCAAGCACCGCTCCACCCGCCCCCCAGCTCCTCTGTCATCTCCTGCTTATAATCTCTGTTCTCTGCGTTGCGGTGCCTCTCCAGAGGAGCTTTGATCAACTGCTACAAAGTGTCATTCAGCCGGCAGATTAAATCAAAAGTAGTTGTCTTTTTCATGCGCGGTGGCTGAGAGACTGATTGATTTCTCCCTCTCCCCCCAGGTTTGGCCCCGCAGCAGCCCCACAGAGCATCAGTCAGAGACAAAAACATTAAACCACCTAGAAGGTAGGGGAGTTTATAGTCGACAAAATTGGCTTTCTGATACAGTCAAATACCGAAGGCTATATATGTTGATGGATCTGTCTTGCGATTAGCACTTATCCTTGGTCTTGTGCGTGCACACACACACACACACACTCACAGTTCTTTGGTGGCAAAGGTGTATAGTAAAAGCTGTTTGTTTAAAGTAAAGTGTTGAGGTTAGTGTGGCACGTGTTGGAGCTTCGCTCTCTCCTATCCAGCTTCTGCATTGTGCTGAGCCTTGTCAACAGAGCAGAAGGGTGGAAAACACAAATATGGAAGTTGGCAGCCAAAATCCTCATCCTCCTCTCTCTCTTATACACACACACACACACATACGCGCTCATATTCTTAGTCTTTAGCAGAAGCCAAATCCTAACCACTGTTGCCAGATTTCCCTTTTCTGTAATCTTGGCTGAGATGTTCTGACAGTGAAACTAAAATCCTGCCTTGGCTTGCCATTTGAACTACTTTAGGCTGAGGTAGCCACTATTTCTGAAGCCCTCTTGTTTAGAGATGCATTTTATAAAACCATTAGTTATAACCTGTCATAAATTGCAAAAAACTTTAACTATTTTCTTTACTTTTTTTTTTTTTTACGAAAAAGTAACCTGATTATTTTTGCAAATTAAAAAAACTCAGTAATCTGAAGCATTCTATTCTGGTTTTTACTTGTGGCCTTAATGTATTATGAAGTGAATCACATAGTTATATGGACAGCAACTCTCTTGCAGTTCTCTTGAACACTGCAACATTCGTCATCTTTGCCTCAGACGTCAAACAGCATTCAAACAGCAAGACACTGTTAAACACAAGTAAAACTTACACATGTACTCCAGTTATTTTAACTTGATTTATTACAAGCAAATATACAGTCCTTAGCCATTAATAGCTACACAAAAGCTGGCAAAAATCCACTTATATCTACAGATAACAATCTGTTAAAAACTGTATACAAAAGACCCTCAAACTGTACATTAATATATATAATATTTATATATTTATATATATAACTACATAATCAAAGCAGAGTGTACAGTAGCATACATACTTTTAACCAGATTTAAGTTATGAGCAATATCATGACGTGTTGTGCCGATGTATTAGATAAGAGTGAGACATTCTGCTGGCAAGAAGCAGCTCTGCAATGAGTCCAGGAAGCTGTATAGACAACAGACATATATAGTAGTCTAGTATTTGGTCACACTTTTCCTTTTTTTAGGAGTCTTCCAAAGTGTCCTCTGTTTTCAGATCCGAGAAATCTGAGTGAATCCCTCGTAACAAACAGTGCATGTCAACTGTTTAAATATAACTGAAAAAAAACATCAAAACAAAACAACAAAGAACCAAACAAAACAGAAAAATAGACCCAGAGACAGCAGAACGTTAAAGCTATAATTTATCAGTTTATATTCCGCCAAAGTAACACATACACAGATATAGATTTTGTCCCCCCTGGTAACTAATTTTGGTTACAAAACTGAAAATTAATACCCTAAAATAAATAAAGTAGGCAATGTTCTCTTTTTTTTCTCTTTTTAAAATCTGAGTACAAAAAGTAGCAAAAGTTGATTCTCCGAAGTGATAGAAAATATCGCATTTCAGACCATTCTGTTGCGTAGACAGGACACATTGGAGTAAGCAGTAGTGACAAGCTCTAAGTAGTGGAACACACCCTGCGTCTTACCACAGACGGCCAACAGGGGTAGCAACACAAGGTTGTGTTCTCACCGTATGAACATTCTTAAGAGGAAAATGTTAATTCCATTCAATCCTCCAAATTTCCACAATTCTGCCCGAGTAAGCTCAACTGTTCTCTGTCAAGAGCAGATACACAGGCCCGCTGTACCACGTCAAAGAGGCGCTAGGGGTTGTGTTTGTCTGATACATTCAAAATCCTGATGGTCATTCTCAGTAACGCCACAGGGGTAGATAACGTAAAACGTCTCAATCTCTTCTAAATGGCCTCTCATGCCAAGAAACCATAATCTGATACAAAACAAACAAACAAACAAACAAACAAAACATATTTGCTCTAGGTTAAGAAATGGTGACTGCAGTAACAATGAACCTGTGGCAAAACCTAGAAATGCAACCTCTGAGTTGTGATAAACCACATTTTTATTAAATAAATGTCTCTACTATTTCCTTACAATTAACCAATATATATATATATATATATATATTTTTTTTTTTTTTCAATATATAGTAATATTCTTATTTCAAGTTTTGAAGCTGTGACCATTACAGGGAACCTCCTGTAACTTGTCATAGGGGTCTCCATTGTATTGTATTTTCTGTTTACGTTTTGGAGGCATGCCACATAAACAAAGACTGTCATGAGACCAGTTCACACCAAGAACAATAAGTATAACTATACAGGCAAATAAATGTCGATTTGATTAGTATCAATGACAACGTCCACACTGCAAACTGTAACGACAACAAAACATGTTAAATGATACAATTGGGATGATTTTCAGGGCAAATTTTGTAACGCTAAAAGCCTTGACAGCTAATCCGAAACCATAATAGTTTATACCTTACATTCATCCTGCAACATGAAAAGATACCATCGTTGTCGCTAGTCAGTGTGGACGTTAATATCGTTGAATTACTATTGTTCCATCTTCATAGTTACAGTTCCTGGTGTGAACGGACCTCCACACAGATCATTGTGCATGGTTCATTATGTCAAAACTGACAATAAAGCTGGTTGACCACAGTGTTTTCATACCAAAGGGAAGAGGAGCGCTCTCACAGTAAACATTAAACAATCCGTTTAGAGATAACTCCTCCAAAAAAAAAAAAAAATATGAGTAATGGTAGGTATCCACATTCACCTTGAGCACAGTTCAACAGCTTTGGACTGTAGAGGGTTTTGTCCCGACGAGGTTTTTCATTCATTCGTTTGTTCGATATTTGTAAACTTCACCACAGCGATATATTCCATAATAGTAATAATAATAATAATAATAATAATAATAATAATAAACCATCATCATAGAGAAAAAAAAACAACATTCCAGAGTAATGACTTTGATTGTGGTTCTCTTACAATGCAGCAACAAGTAAAGTTTTACAGTCTAATGTGACCTCACACGATGTTATTCGCAATAGCATCTGTGTGAAAGACTACAGGTGATGCATTGCATTTCATTTCATCGCATACCCATCCAAGCCACACAATATGGGACAATCCTTATGAAATACAGAGCGCTAAAGTGGCTGAATTCAGCTCTATGGTAGGAGTCTGATGTATGACTGTGTGTGTGTGTGTGTGTGTGTGTGACAGTGAGTGTTGTGTATATGCTGAGAGAAAACAGCTCAAAGAAGGACCTCAAGGCACCTACAAGCAGCTAAGAATCTTTACAAAGAACAGTAGTAACACTGTAAAAAGAAAATATATAAGATAACAAAACAACAACAAAGATGCAACAACTGCCACCTAAACGCCTAAACTGCCACCTAGTGTTCATCTCTTTTCCTTTCCCTGACATTAGTTCTAGTCATGCCAGGGACGAGATCATGGAGTCAGATCATCTGAGTGAGTGAGTGTGTGAGTGGATAGTATGGGAGTATGTGAGCAAGTGTGTGAGTGAGTGAGTGGATAGTTGAGTGAATGAGTGAGTGAAGAACGAGTAAAGAATGAAGAACAAACTGATGAGAATGAGAGATGAGAGATGAGAAATTAGGAAGACAATAGGAGAAGATCCGGGAAGAAACATGTCCGCAGAACAACAACAACAGCCAGGACAAGGAGAAGGGTTGAGGGGAGAGGAGAAGAGAGAGAGAGAAAAAAAACATCAAAACAAAACAATGATGAATGCGTACAAGACAAGTCACTGAGTGTTTTCAACAGTGCGTTGAAACAGACCATTCAGGGTGACTACTGAACTGAAGCAGGCTACTGAATGCACATTGCATTGGTCTGCTTTGAAGGATGGAGCGCCACTCACACTCGCTGACACTACAGACTGATCTCTAACAGTCAGGACTATTAATTCAGGATGGCAGGATGCCACAACCCAGAGGCCAGCAACAGCGCCCCCAACAGGTCAACCTGTTACTCTGCACTATTGCTTGGAGTGCCATAATATGCAGATAGCAAAAAAAAAAAAAAAAAAACGTGTGGTGGAGATTTGCTCAACTGGTTGTGGACCGTGTACGATAAAAGGTTGATACATCACACCACGTCACTGTCAAGGGTGATATTTTGCATCTGCATACAACAACAAATGTACAGTGTTTTCTTCTCACGAAGAAACTGGTTTGTATGCGAAGCCCTTCTGGGTGTGGTGACAGCCATGGGTCATGTGATCTAGTCAGACCCCCACCCCTAGGAGTCCCTTTAAGGCAGAATGGCTTGGGTCTTATCGTTCCAACACAGATCTGACCCCTTCCGGTTCCATTCTAAATGTCTATGTGTAAGGCAAAGAAACATGTAAGAGTAGGCCTTTCCCCCCTCCATATCCATGTCTAAACCTTTGGTTCTGTTGTGTGAGATTTTGGGGGGTTGGGGGGCGTTAATGTCACATTAAGGCATAACAAAAGCTCTCATCTACACAACCAAGTGTTGGGGACCGATGGAGCTTATCTACTTGAGGCCTGTGGATGATCCCAGGCCAGACTACAGACTACACTTCATCTACATACCCACAGAACACTGGGCACTGGTCGAACAGGCTGAAGTATGCTGTAGTACCCACATCGTGCACAAGAGGGCGCTGACAGGGACCAGTGGGATAACATTCTCACAGTTAACACACGTTAACTGCAGCGAGAGTGCCCTCTGGTGCAGCTGAAGGGTTTTGCACTGCTGGAATGTGGCCCTCTTCAGGTCAGAGACAAGCAGACTAGCCAGATACTTCTACCACTGCAATTAAGTGTGAAGACAACAGAGCCTACTGGTTTTAAGGGACAGGAAATAAACAGAGAACACTATCAAATCAGATACTGGAACAAGGTTTGGAGACAGGGTCAAAGAGTGTAGTAGTCACTGTTGTCTTGACAACAATATTACAGTATTTGATCTAGGTGGGGGGAAGTATGCTTTGGATGCTCTCTCACACACAAGTACTAATGGATCCAATGCTTGGCTACTCATCTATGAGAACTAGCACTGTCTGGGGGATAGCTAGAAACTTACAATGAAAAAGCATAAGACTTTCTAGTCTTATGGCGTGTTCCTCGACAAAAGGTTTGCGCAAAGGCAACACCAGTTTGTTCTATTGAAAGACACAAGGGATAAAAGAAAGAGAGAGAAGGGCAGTTAAGGGACAAAGGGGTGGAGACCAAGAAAAGGAGAAGAAAAAAGAAAAGGAGGAGAAAAAGAAAAAAGCTCAGTCAGTTCAGGCACATGCAGTATAAAACTGGAACTTCTTTTATCTCACAGGATAGTCAGATCACTTTCATACAATATACAGTTCTAGAAAAAGGTTCTCTTCCAGACAGACAGTATAGAAAAAGGTTCTTTTTGAGTCAGACAGCATAGAAAAAGGTTCTCTTTGAGGCAGGCAGCCAATGACGATTTAGATTACATACATACAGCTAATGTTTGCTTCAAGTAATGTCACATGAACAGACGATAGGTTAGGACAACAAACAGAGGCGGAGGAATGAGGTTGCACTGACTGAAGCACACACACGCGCGCACACACACACACACACACACACACACACACACACACACACACATATACACATACACCAGCTTTCAGTCACTAAGGGCAAATGAGTGCTCTTGTAGGGCGGAGCGTTTTGTATTCCTAACATATTAAGTGAGTGTGTGTGTGTGTGTGTAAGATGTGGTCCCTCTGTTCTTTCTTCCCAGCTAAGGCTTTCAAGAAACAATGAATCATAAGCCTTCATGATGACCACTCAACTGGACAACAACACCATCACTGAGTGGCTTTGCTTACTGATACAGTTACCTTAAAGCTCCCACAGTGTGTGTGTGTGTGTATGTACTTTACAAGTTTTCTCAAAGAAAGGTAACTATGTCTTGCAGTCTGTGGATCTGAGATGTTGGGTGGTGCTTAATGTTGTGAGGGCGAATTGGGGACGATAAAGACAGGATCACACGTTGTGTGTGTGTGTGTGTATGACGGTCAGACGGAGGTCTCAGGATCAGGGGCGCTGTAGGCGTACGAGGCTCCTGGAGGGCGGGGGTTGTGTGTGTATGTGTGTGTGTCGGTCAGACGGAGGTCTCAGGACCAGGGGCGCTGTATGCGTACGAGGCTCCCGAGAGGCGGGAGCTGTCGCCGAAGCGCATGAAGGAGCTGAAGGTGCAGTAGTCGGGGCCCCCACCCCCCCAGTGCGTGTAGAGCAGTTTCTTTTTGGGGAGGGGGGACTCAGACCTGCGGGGGAGGGGGTTCTGGCCGTCCGAGCGCTTCTGGACGCGGGGCGGCACCTGCAGGGAGGACAGGGGCGTGAACTCCGACAGGTGCCCGTGGTACAGCTTGTCAGCATTCTGCCAAAAGAAATAAGGAAAAGACAAAAAAGAGAGAAGTCAAATGAGATAAAACACACACACACGGCCACACACACACACACACACGCCTACATGATGATACACAATGCAATGACCCATACACAGACACCAAAGCAGCTGAAGCACACCATACCAACCAGACCAGGCTTTTAAATAGTGCTCACATTTTCAGTACCTTTGGTAGCTCACTCAGACCAAAGTGACCAACCGATATCATTTAGCCAAAACGCTCATTTACTGCTGTAAAAGACGCGTTTTTGGAAATAATGACTTTACATAATTATTGTAAATAAGTGATTGATTGACAGTCAAGTACTGAATGTGTTGAGACACTATTTTGTGCCCAAGTCTGATATATCCCGCGTTATATGGCAAGCATAGTGCAAACCATTAAGATAAGCATCTCTCACATGCATGCACATGCAAAAATACACTCCAAAAAGCCACCTACTACTTGGAGGAGAGAATAAAATGAATATTGTAATATTATGCAATATGACTGTTGCAGTTAAGCGGTTAATAAACCCAGCTAATATGCTGGTAGTCTGCAAATTGTGGGACACTTGTGGCACTTACTGTAACTCTAAATTGCTCCAGGAGAGCAATATCAGGCCTGATTCATGGTGACTAGCAAACTGTTCAATTCAGAATGTGAGACCTTGCATAGGCTCCAAAAAATCTGCTGACAGTCAAAAACATGGCATGACACTTCATGGCTTTTAATATTGATGTCTTTTAATGTCTATTCATGACCATTACTGTTAATATTTATTGATGTTAATGATGCTTGTCATTAAGTGTCATTCATAGATTGTAACGTCTGCATCCCAGACAGTCACAAAAAACAAGATATTTTATGACAGCAGTCATGTGCCATACGTGTCATGCAGTGTTTATGACTCATGTCATGTTACTCTTATGCTGATATCCTCAAGTAAAGTGTAACCAGAAATCTTGGTATATCACTAAACACCAGTTTTGTCCTGCATTACCACTTCCCACCAGTAGATGGCAGTATTTGTCCTTGCCAAGTCCTCTAATCATAACGATGGCAATTCTACAGACTTCAGGTTTAGTGGAATAATCGTTGGGTTGAATGCTTCTGGTCACCCTAGTATTTGTGGCCTCAGATAACATTAGTAGACAGACAACACACACACACACACACACTTTGAATTGATTGAAGGGTACCCCCCACCTGTTTGACAAAAAGGTTTGTATCAAGCACAGCAATCACATGAACCACACTTATATTCTGATAACCCACTGCACACCAAAAGCACCCTCAATAGAACCCATCCGCACACACACACACACACACACACACCCCAGAAACTGCACTCTCCATGCCAGGCTGTTTACCCCGGCAACGATGATTACCATGGCAACGGTCAAGCCTCGGAAGAGGTCTGGGCTCCCTCGAGCAGAGAGTTGTGACTGAAAGTCACAACCCTTTCAAAGTATCTATCAGTCTCCTTCCTCCTCTGTGGGTAAACACGCACGCACACACACACACACGCAGACACAGACTCAAGCATCACATAATTGTATAAAAAAATAAAAAAATCTGACGTTTTGTTTAGACATCCTAAGAACAACGAGACTGAACCCCATACAGCAACACTAAAAGCCAAACCGGAAGCTTCCGTGTCCCTGGAAAAGCAAGTAGGGGGTCACTGACACCACCCAGTCACTGAAAACAACCTTTAACACTTGCATTCACGTTTGCATTCAGCCTCACTTCACCTACACAAACATGCCACACACGGGTCTTGGTATATACAGTTTTGGGAAGATATCAACAAAAAAGTGAGTGAGTCAACCAAGGGGGTTAGGAGACACGGGTTGAATCCTAATGTCACTCCTAAGCCCTAAATCCTTATAAATGTAATGAAAGGAGCTTCAGTTAAATCTCTGAGGGTCCAGGGTTTAGGGGCTTAGTAGTGGCATTGACATTCAGCCATGTTGTCAAGACATACTGATGATGTACTGGTGCTCTGCGCCAACCAACGTTGCTTGGGCTGAATTATGTCAATCCAAGGTAAGCAGACGTAATAAGCAAGTAACCGATGACCATTCAGGCTGCATGGAAAATATATTTGATAACGGACGCAACAGGCAATGTCTGCATACCTTGAATCGACTAGAAGTTCTTTTTTTTAAGTATTTCTAAAAATAGTCGACTAATTATTCAATTATTTTATTCAATTATTATTATAATTTGATACAGGATACAACTGTGCAGCTTAAATGACATTGTGATTTAGATTCTTAGGTTCTTATTTCACCATTATATAAATGGGAATCAAAATGACATTAAAACGGTAAGACAAGGGTAAATGTATGTCACTTCAAAAAATGACAATAATAAATATTCTGCTCTAAGTTGACTATGTCTTGACATACAGTATGATCTCCCTAGACCTTGTAGGAAGACACACACACACATACACACACTTACACACACACAGGAACAGAGACATGCAGAAAGAGGGAGGGGGGTGGAGCGGAGCGGGATGGAGTCGGTTTGGTGTACGGGGATGGATCACCTCCTCTCCAGCTCAGAAACTGATGCTGCTGGAGGTCTGCGAGAGCATAAAGATGGTGGACTGCTCCGTGGTAAGGCACGCACGCTTGGTCTGCAACCGCCACACGCGCAAGCACACACGCGCAAGACGTGGCGGAGCAGAGCCAGGCCGGGCCGGGTAGGTCACAGGTCAAAGGTTACACGCGGGGAGGAGGGAGGGAGGGAGTTATCAGGCATCGGAAGCACAGAGAGAAGGGAAGAGGAGAAGAAGAAAAAAGAGGAGAGGACAAGAGATTAAGGGGGAAGGACAGGTGGAGGGAATACTAGAGCTGTTAAGATAGTTAACTGTTAGTCATCTGAAAACAGTTAGCTTAGTGGAGTTCAGAATTCTATATGCATACAGTATACACACACACACACACACACACCACACGCGCGCACACAATATGTATATAAATAAATATACATATATACAGTAGATATATAATAAATATATAAATAACATGAGCAATTATCAGATATCTGTCTGAAGAAATTAATTTGAGTAACTTCAATTACTAAGAATTCCATTAAACCAGTGCAAAGGTCAGGCCTAAAGCGGACTCATTAATATGATTTCCAATAGATTTGCTGCCAACGGGGTTATACTGTAGATTTCGAGCCGATTCCGCACTGCCAATCAACATGAACAATTATCAGATATCTGTCTCAAGAAATTGATTTGAGTAACTTCAATTACATTTCTGGAATTTCTACTGGGCTTTTCAGTAGATTTAGTTCTTTTCCATCAGAGCAGTGTAAAGGTCGTGCTCTTATGATGGCTGGCTAATATAATTTCCAATAGTTTATCTGCATACAGGGTTACTGTAGATCCTGAGCCGATTCTGCGCTGCTCGCCTATGCGAGACCTGGGGAGGAGACGCGTAAACCTTTGAAGGAGAAATAGGGAGGGAAACGCAGCGATCCTTGTGACTGTTTTTCAAGCCAGAGAGACGTTCTATTAAGGATCTCTTACTCTCAACACACTGAACTTATACACCAAAAATATTTTTCAGTCTGTATATTGGGTGGGAAATGTTTCAAGGAAAAGAAAGGGGAACAAAACAAAACAAACACAGTTGGGATTAACAAATAGGTCAGGTAGGATAAACAAATGTGTCTTTTCCTCGGGGGAAAAAGCTCATCAGAAAAACAAACAATTGTGACGCATGCTTTTTTTTTTCCTCTCCAGTTTTGAAGGACTTACTCTCACGACACAACCTGCTGGAGTAGGAGCCATCTGTGCCCAATTAGAGAGGACACACACACACACACACACACACATACGGCAGCGCTTACCTCTAGGACAATGGAGACATATCTGTGACCAGCGTGAAGCTAACTGCACATGCCATGGGAACTACAGTAAGTAGCTGGTCATATAGGAAAAATAATCCAAATGGAGAATAATCTTAGGCTGTAATCTGGCTCAGTTATATACTGTGCACTCTCTCTGTCAAGTAAACAAGTTGACACAGAGCAGTGAAGAGGGCACTAGGTATGTGTTGATACTGTACTATCTGTTGTAACTGGGAGTTTGGTTAGTTCACAAAGTATACTTGTGTGCGTAGGAAGAACACCTTAGAGACGAAAAAAATTTACACTTTCTTGCCTATAACACACTTAATTCATCAACCCTATCAGTCAGACTCCACAAAGACACCCAGGGGTGAGGGTGGCCTGGGTTATGTTATCCCGCTATATTGGCCCCTTGGGTGGGGCCAAGGACGTAGCACCAAAATCTGGGCACGAGCTGTGCCCATGCCATCTTAAATCTTTAAATTATACTAATATTTAAAGGAAAATAAAATTACAGACTCCTTAAAGGTGCTCTATGAAATGTTACAGGATTTTAGCGCAATTTCATGTTTATCTAAAATCGTAGGCACCCCCCCCCCCCCCTTGATCGGCTAGCTTTCTGCTCCCTGAAAACTCTATGAAAAAACCCGGTCTCGAACGACAACACAGGAGCTGAAATAATTCAAACCTGAGTGGTGTTTTCAAATAAACACTAGCTATAGGGGGAGGGTCTCCATTTAAACATAACAAACAACGACAAACCAATCGGCAACCAGATGGGGTGGGGTGGATAGAGGTGAAGCTAACCTGAATGCGCTCAGTGGTGGTGGGCCAGAGGGCCCGACAGAGCACCTTCTTGACCACGTCCGGCAACAGGCTGACCATGATGAGCAGGATAATACTGAGCCAGGCCGGGCCGCTGGACAGCATCTGCATGAACACGTAGTACATGCGCTGGTAGTTGAGGAAGGGCCTGCAGACACACAAGCAGATGCACACACAAACACACACACACACACACACACACACAGTGAGTAATGAGGCCTGCCTTTCAAGACTGAGGCAACTGTCTTTCTTGTGCACTCTAAAGTACACCCTGACGGTAGTGTCAAAGCATTCTTTTGGATAATGCAAAACCAAACCACCTTATGCAACCGTTATCAACCTGGCAAAAACACCAAGTTCGTGGTCATCTCATAAAATACTTAACTGCAGATGAATATATCAATATGATGTCCAGTTTCTGTTGCCCCCCCCCAAACATAAACTTAACCAAGACTGCAAGAGCAGCACTATGTAGTCGTGGTTACACTCACCAGATGATGCCTCCCCATAACAACGAGAAGATGACATAGAAGAGCAGCGAGCCCCAAATGACAAAGTGGTTGATCCACGTCCAGTAATGGGTATCAAGAGCAAGCTATAAGTTACGGCAAGAGGGAAGGGTCAAGGAAGAGCAACAAGAGAGAGCGATATAAAGTAAGTTCGTAAGAACAGTGTGATTTTGCAACATTGAC
>JAGFZM010001291.1:81006-91409 GCA_017657215.1 Limnothrissa miodon
GGGGGGGGGGGGTGACAGAGCAAGGGATGGTTGAGACGTGAGGACAGTGCAGAAAACTGAGCCATCACATCATATTAAATCACAGGCCCGAGTAAAGTACCCCCCCCCCCCTTTCTATTTCTTTCTCTCTTCCCTAATAAAGAGCTGAGGACAGAGTCGTCTCTCTCGCCAAACGCCGAGCAGTTACCTTGAGCGTGACAGTAAATACCAGCACAGTGAAGACAAGTGTCCCGAACGTCCAGTTCCCAAACATCTGTGGACAGAAGCGTGAGGGACATAAGCACTCGCCAGGCAGACGTCACAGCCAACACACACTCTCAGTTCCTCACACACCTGTTAGCAGTTTACTTAAGGACCTACAACACAGACATCATTTTTTTCCCCAATGTGGGCTTCACTGACCTACTTCTTAGGTACACCATTCAGGAGTCAGGGAGGGGGGGGGGGAGGAGGGAGACGGGGAGACAACGGAACTGTGAATTGGCGGTTTGTCAATTTAACAGCACCTCTTAACAGTGACAGGTCTGTGCCAAGTACTCTTTCAGCCAGCCCTGATGGTTTCAATTCCCTTTTTTTTCGCTTCAATTTGAGGATAGAGGCTGGGCCCTCATCGGGAGAGGGCTATTGCTAAGGCCAGGCTCTTGAGCTAGGTTTTCTAAAAAAAAAAAAAATGAGATAATGGACTGGCCGTGACCCCCTGATCCCTCTAACGTCGACGCCAGTGTTGTTTTCGGCTGAACTAGTGGTTCAGTGGCAGTGCCAGCCTGAAATGGACCGGTCAATGTTCCAGAAGATTCCTTTTATGTGCCCAGTGCTAAAAACCCATTGACAGCGGCCATTCTCGCTTGTCAAACAATGACTGCAAAAACACTGGGGCTAATTTGGAGCATGTGATCGACATCATCCAAACATTGTGTATTCAGCAGGGAGGTTGGGGGGTGGTGGGAAAGGGTTGGGGGGGGGGTGTATAGTGGTGAGTGGGTGGGCCCAAACAGCCCATACTGTACCTTCAAGATTAACAGATGACAAATAAAAAACAGGGGCCACAAGAAAACATGGGAGTGAGCTGTGTCTACTGAGTGACTCGTACACATTATGGTGCTGATATGAGAGTGGCCATGGTGGAAAGAAATGGATTAAACTTATGAATCTAACATACTTACCTACTGGTCTGTCAGTATTTGTTTTTTTTAAACACATGCAAGGATAGATGACTCCTCAAAACTCACTTTGTAAAAGATTAGTCCGACCAACCAGCCTCCCACCCACCTATATCGTATGAACACCATCAACAACAGTATTTCTTCAGCCAATAACAGTAGCACTATTATTTCAGTTGCCATGTGGTGTTTTCAAGCAAGTCTTTGTTTTGAATCGTCAATGTATTTAAAGAGTTCTGTTGTCATAATGTGTACATGTTTATTTCTTCACATTTGGTTGCTAGTTTACTTCAGAAGATTTAACCTTTGAAAACACCACATTGTCTCTTTAATTGGCACTTCAGTATATCAATTATGACACGTTATTGATTATCGATTAAGGCGAGTTTTGTTTGTCATTTGCCCTTGCAGTCGAGCAGGTGAGGGTGTCCTGTGGTGAACATGGAGCCTAAAGATGACTTGGTTACAGGCCATGGAACCGATCCTCGGGGTGAGGTTTTTAGCAACAACCGCCGCACAAGAAAAACACGCGCACGCACACACACACGCACACACAACATGGAGTCCTAGGTTACGAGTACGTGTGCTACACAAAGATACAGCAGGAGGAGTGGGAGGAAGACATGGAGACGTATGTTCTATCTAAGGAACAACACGGTTCTTTAGCCTCGAGAACAGACAACATTATGCAGTAGTCAAGCTAGTGGCAATGTGCATAATTGTTTGTGTGCATGTAGGTGTGCGACGTGCGTGTAGGTATGTGTGTATGTGTGTGTGTGTGTGTGTGTTTTAGAAGGGAGGAGAGGTGTTACTGGTGAATACCTACATGGAATGACGGGTGGTTACGCAATGAGAATATGAAGGGGTGGTAAGTGGGTGGAGGAGGGCGGGACAGTAAAAAACTAAAAGCTCAAAAACAAGGTGACAGACAGATAGGGACAGGCTTACCATCTGTGTGTTGGTGGTCATTAGCTGAAGAAAGGAAGAGAAGCATAAAAGAAAAAGCAAAAGAAAGGTAAGAGGAGAGGAAGAAGAAGAGGAGGAAGAAGAAGAAGAGAGAAGAAGAGAAAAAAAAAGAAAGGAAAGGGGGAAAAAATGAAGGGGGCAAAAATATAAAGAAATTAAATTAGGATGTTAACAGGGAAACTCAAAATCAAACCAGGCACAGAAGCCAATCAAAAAAGGTTAACATGGCGTCCAAATCAAAAATCAAAACCAAGGGGCTCAGAAAAAGATGTCAGCAACCCAAACATGCTGTTGTGTCCCACCATGGGAATGGCCAAGTCCCTGCTCATGGAAACGTGTCAGCCAACGAGTTAGCCACACACACACCTTTTGCCAGGACCTCTCTCACTCACATGCAAGCACACACACACACACACACACAAACACACACATACACACACACACACACACACATACCTCACATTCTACATACAAGTTTGTGTTAACGTGTTTTTTGTTTGTTTGTTTTTACATATGCATGCATATTATTAACAGTAATCTCTGAAATTTCTACACAAACACACACACACACATCAGGGATATCAATTCAACAATAGTGTGACCATACACATACACACACAGCACAGAGATTGATTCAATAATCGTGTAACCACACACACACACACATACCCATTTAAAAATGCTGTAACCATACACAATCTCTCTCTCTCTCTCACACACACACTAATTTAAAAAAGTGTAATAGTACACACACAAACCACCCAACAGCAGCTACTGCAAAACAAGCACATCCACACTTAATGCTTTCTTTTTGATGAGGAAATTATGGGCTGATCATAACAGTGCTTATTTTTTTAAATAGAGAAAAAAAACAAAAACAAACAAAGCAAAAAGAAACTGAATTCACAGACATCTTTCTGTGTTGAGCAGTGACTGCACCCACCCTCCCACCCACACACACACACACACACACACACACACACACATAAGAAAGTGTGCCAACCTGTCCATTGCTGGTGAAGGTGGTGTTGTCGAAAAGGAAGAAAGCACCAAAGAAGAAGACAACAGCGTCAAAGACTCCCAGGAAGGTCCAATAGATGAAGATTGGCCACCGCAGAAGTGAGTTCTTGGCGATGTCTCTGTGAGGTGGACACACACATACACACACACACACACACAGATACATTATCCACTGGTTGGACTAGATCTCAAAAGGATAGTACATGACATATGGATGATCATCTACTGTACTTAAAAGGTAGACTGTTCACACACTGCTGTGATATAAAAAATCTGTATCTGTATTAGACTGTATAAATGGATTAGACTGTAATATTGGTTCAAAATAAATCCTGGACATTTTTTGCCCTGCACCTGACCTCAGTGAGATGGAATGTGCATTAATGTACTGTACTCTTTTAGGGTGCGTTCACACTAGGTCCCTTGGACCGGACCCGGGTTCGTTTGGTCCGATGGTTCGGTTCTTTTTGATAATGTGAACGCAAGGGCATAAACGGACCAGGGTGCGGAGACAAACGTGTAATGTGAAAAGAGACCAACTGCGTTAGGGGTCTGGGGGCAGAAAGGGCAAAAAGTCTAAACTGAGTGGAAATTTGAGGAGCTGTTCTCCACAGTAGAAGCAGCAGCACTACGCGCTTCACTCCCATTGGCTCCGTGGTAGACGTAAGACATCAGATACTCACAACCCCACTCAGGAGCTCCTGATTCAGCGTCTCCGGACATAAGGGCAGAAATAGACTAACGAGGGATGACTACCCCATAAATATGGTTAAATGGCACTATTGAATTAGCCAAGACACAAGCCCATTCAGAGGCAATTGAGCTCCATACATAGAAACAACATCGAGTCTGGTCTAAACTGGTTTAGGTTTGCCCAAACAGACTCCAAACAGAGTAATCAGTGTGTGTGTGTGTGTGTGTGTGTGTGTATGTGTCAATTTGGGCTATTGTTTGTCTTGTGACTGGAGTGAACCACTTTAGCATGCTGCCCCTCTAGTCCCAGTGCTCTCTGCAAATGCTCTGAGGTGAACCCAATGTTATCTCCCACCGAAATGGAACAATATAATTTTCCAATTATGGCAGGGGCCATTTTGTGCTTATCGAACTAGCGTGCTGGGCAAACGCAGAGAGGAGAGGATCCGCTCCGGAGTAAATTACTGAAGGCCGATAATCTCACATCTCTCATCTGCTGTTTCAGACGATGGGTCTCTGTGTTGGCCATCAAGAGCCCGACTGCCCTCGGTGCAATCCACCAAAATACTTTTTGTGTTTGAAAAACGGACCAACTCAAAATGTGCTTTTGATTTCACATCCAATGAAACTGCCTGAGTGCAACTGTCCAACGCACAACCACTGCCCACAGCTCAAGGCGCTAACCCGACTGCCAGGGGTTTACAGGCGAAGGTTCACACCTGTGCTCACTCACCTGTACAGGGAGGGGTCTTTCTTCAAGATGTCCATGTTGATGTGCTGCTCGATCAGACTGTACAGCAGGATGGGCAGCGAGGTGAAACTGATATTGTACAGGGTCAGATATGCAGTGTCGTAGAGAGGCTACAGGGGGCGCAAGAGACAGTAAAACAGACACACACACAGACAGACAGAGAGACAGAGAGAGAGACAGACACACACACACATAGACAGAGAGAGAGAAAGACAGACAGACAGACAGAGAGAAAGACAAAACCAACAGACAGACAGACAGACAGAAAGACAGACCGAAAGACAAAACCAACAGACAGACAGACAGACAGACATAGACAGAAAAAACAACAAACAAACACAGAGAGACAGACGGATAGACAGAAAGACAAAACCAACAGACAGACAGAAAAGAGAAACAGAAAAGAGATGAAAGAACAGCAGTTAGTCTTGGGGTGGGGGTTGTGGGGTGCATCAGAAATGAATGACACATTTAAATCAGCGTCAATTAAATTAGGCTGAAGAGTTCTGAGACGTGTCCAAATTAGGGCTTCTCTTGACTGGAGACATCTAACATGTAGGAGCAGCAGTCAGCGAAGTGGCTGGATAAATCCGGCAGCATTGCAACTGCCCATAGCAACGCCTGACCCAAAACAACAAGCAAAACTCTTGCCCTTAAACACACCCCCTGCAGCTGGTGTGTGTGAGTGTTTGTGATTGTGTTTGTGAGTGTGAGTGTGTGCATGTTTGTGTGTCTCTGAGTGGGTGTGTGCTTGTGAGAGTGTATGAGAAAGCGAGAGCAAGTGCCTGTGTGTGCGCACATGTATTTTTGATATTTCCGTGCTGGTGTGTATGTGTGTGTGTGTGTGTGTGCATGGGTTGCTATGCTGGCCTGGATATTCTGCGTGTCCAAGAGCTTTCTCCTGATCTCTTCGAGTGGCCTGCTGACCACAGATGGAGAAGCTGTCAAGTGTCAGCTTTAATTAGAGTGTGTCAAGACTCTCAGGCAGAAACAAACAGCCCTCCCACTGCTGATCTCGGACCAGATTCCTCCCACGCACAGGCCACTGTACTGATCTAAAGTCACTTTCCCCAACACCAGCCACAGAACAGTCAACTGACCCCTGTATGAAGACTGAATGAATAGCTGCTTTTATTAATTTTGAGGGTAACAGGGTAATAAAGTATCCATCCATCCATCCATGCATCCATTTATTATCCATCATTCCATCTATCTAATGGGCAATTGTCTTTAAACCAGACAACACCAAAATTGCCCACTTGGCTAATGGTTTTGGGAAACGTCACCCCCCCCACCCCCACCCCGGACTCCTCACTGCTCTGAGAGACTGAACCCCAGCTGAGAGGCTGCCGCCATCAATGGTGGTGTGTGGTGTGTGGTGTGTGGTGAGTGGTGAGTGCCTTTCCCAGCCACAGCTTTGAGTGACAGCCTGACTGGCAGGCTGACAAAGAGCCCTCCATCTTCATATTACTGTACCTGCTGGGAGAAGCCGCAGAAGAACTGGTAGAGGAACTGGGGGAAGATGAAGCAGACATTCTGGAGGGAAGGAAGGAATGGGGGAAAGAGAGGGGGAGAAAGAGAGAGAGAGAAAGGGAGACAAAAAGAACAATGATTTAGTCGTTTACCTGTGGCACAGTGGAAAGAGGGCTCTAGCATCAAGCCCTTCTGGGAAATGGGCTATAAATAGAAATGTGTTCAACACTATCATCTCCCTGGTGCACTAGTCAGAGAGAGAGAGAGAGAGAGAGAGAGAGAGAGAGAGAGAAAGAAAGAAAGAGAGAGAGCAGAGGGCAGAAGAGAGAAAAAAGAGGGCAGGAGATAGGAGAGAGAGAGAGAGACAGAGAGAGAGAGAGACAGAGAGAGAGAGAAAAAAGAAGCCAAGGGAAATAGAAGGAACACACTGACCTAATGTTATCAATTATCTCTAGGTGGCTGGCTATTCTGGATATTAAAGTCCTTACCTTTCCACCAGAAGGCCATCCTATGTTACCATCCCAGTACTGTGGTACCACTACACAACCAATGCTGCTAATTCAACACTTTAATGAAGTAGGGCCAGTCATGTCATTAATAATTAGCTCATCCCTATATTGTTTCCTACATTAAGCCATCTACAGACAAACCATGCTAGAACCTAAAAAAAAAAACTCGTCCTCATTTCGCCATGGGGCTTTTTCATCTTCCCCTGACGGTTCCCACGGGAACGGAGTCAATTACCCGTGCCGTTCCCCTCCCCTGTTCCCCGGGGGTGCGCTCACCTTGTAGAAGAAATATTGCACCAGCTCGGAGATTCTGATATAGTAGTAGTGTCCGTGGACCAGCAGCATCTTCTTCAGATGTTTGAACTTTGGGATTGCGTAGTCGCTGTTCCGCGCCGCCTGACGCCCCTCTTTGCCCATCACGCCTACAGGAGCGGGGCGAGAGAGAGAAAGGAAGAAAGCAAAAGAGAATTCTGGGTCATATTTTACCGGCGCCTGTGTGTGTGTGTGTGTGTGTGTGTGTGCGGGAGACGAGTCCTATTCAGCTTTGACTCAATCTCATCTCGAGATGCGAGGGCATATTTACAGACCCACTGACCCAGTTACACACTAGGAATGCATTTTTTTAATCTTCAAGTCATGAAGATTCTATTAGTCTCGATCAGTTTATCAATAGATAATTATGTTTCATTTCATCCCATGTATGACTGTAAGTAGTAACCTTGAGATTAATGCCTACTACACTATTAAAATTCTGACTTCTTCATTTTGAAACTTTAATCAACATGTAGATATTTTGCTGATTGTTGTCAATGGTTAAACAGGTCTTATCGGTTAATCTACTAGAAGATTCTGTGTCTACATCATTCCATGTAGAATGCACAGATATTTGGGCAGCTGTGTATTTAGCCAATGGGTGGTCGTAGGAGGTGTGTTTACTGTTTATTCTTGGTGGCACGGTTGCTAGGCGCTTGCGTCCGACACTCACCAATGCCCACGTGGGCCTCGAGGATCATGCTGACATCATTCGCTCCGTCTCCGATGGCTAGCGTGATCGGGTGCTCTTTAGAGGCTTTGATCAGCTTCACGATCTGCGGTGGGACAGAAATAGATGCTCGTTTCAAAGATAAGCAGACTCACGTCTGGGGTTTGGATGAGTTACGGCTCCCCTCTGCCCCTCTCTTTCTCTTTGCTGCTCTCTGTGTCCTCTTGTTTGGGGCCTCTTTCATCAGCACAGCCATTTACAGGAGCATCTTTTGTGCCCAAATAGTCATTAGTCACCCGTTAGTCACCACCAGTCTCCCATCCAAGGTCTTACCTGCCCAGGAGCAGGGGGCACGAGTGGATGCAGAGAACATGCAGGGAGGAGGTGTGTGTGTGTGTGTGTGTGTGAGAGAGAGAGAGTGTGTGTATGCGTGCATGTGTGTGTGGTAGTGTCATTGTGCAGATATACTGAGTAATATTAGTCTCTCTATCACTCTCTCTCTATCTCTATCTCTCTCACAAACACACACACACACACACACACACGTCAGAGCAGCCCCTTTTCCACTTTTCTGTAGAACTGGTAGGCTTGATGTTTCCCCAATTTGTATTCTGGTGCCGTCCTATTCAACTCTATTTCCAGCCCTCTCTGGGAGTGATGTGGCCAAGAATAATGGGTCCAAAAAATCCTGACTGTTCTATCCGGCGAGTGCGTCTCACCTCCTGGCTTACCAGCAACAATGGGTCAAGCAGCCGCCCAGCATGCACTGACCCGTTCCAGATAGATAGATAGATAGATAGACAGATAGATAGATAGATAGATAGATAGATAGATAGATAGATAGATAGATAGACAGACAGACAGACAGATAGATATATAGATAGACAGACCGGCAGACAGACATGCAGACAGATTCAAAGACAGACAGAAAGACAGATAGATAGATAGAAAGATAGATAGATAGATCTAAAGCATCTCAGAAGGAGGCAGTCTTGGAGGGTGGGCGTGGCTCACTGGGCTAGGGCGTCACACCACAAACCCAAGGCACCCGAGGTCATTTCCTCATCCTTCCCCATCTCTCTCTTTCTTTCTTTCTTTCTTTCTTTCTTTCTTTCTCTCTCTCTCTCTCCCACTCATTTCCTGTTAGTCTCTACTGACCCAATAGAACAAAGATAAAAGCACCCCAAAATATCTTTTAAAAAATATTTATCTCAACCTCCTCCTCCCACACAACAGCTGCTACTTTGCGTTCTTCATTAAAGCCTTCTATGTGTACGGCACATGATTCACCGTCTTACTTATGGCTGGACTACCTTTCTTCACATTGTGCTTACGTCTTCCATTGAGCTGTCAAAACGCCCAGCACTGACTTACTGACTCACACATCCGTACTCTTCTCGTCAGACAGACAGTGCACTAGTTTCTTTAGCTGGCTTTCCGTTCTTCACACAGTGCTCATGTCCTTCACCGAGCTCTCAAAAGTCCTCAGAGATTTTTGCCGAGCATTCACCTCCTCACTCACACATTCATCGCCTTCTGGGCAAATAGTCAGCTCACCTGTTGCTTTGGTCGTTAAAATAAGTTATGTTATGTACTTTATGTTTTTTAAATGTTATGTATACGCTGTCAAATCTTTACCAGGACTTCCTGGAAGAAGAATTTCTCTCAATTGTATCCCAACTGGACCTACTGTAAAACAGGCTTCAGGATGTTGCTTTAAGACACACAAGTGGAGAGACCCTGGGCAGCGTGTGGCGGTGATGTGTGCCCACTGGGACAGGTGGCCGACACACCTTGATGGCCTCATCAGCCCACTCTGGTCTAGTTTCTGCGACAGCTGACGGCGCAGCAGCAGGTGTGCAGGTGTTGTGTGGGCCGTGGGGGGGCGGGTGCGGGTGCTGGGCTGTCAGGCTGTGCTTTGGATTTAATTGGACGGAGGCCAAACAAGCCAAAGGGCAGACCACAGAGAGAGAAAACTTTCTCTGATATGACAGTCTTCTGTTTGCATGCTGTAGGCTGCATGACAGTTCCTCAGGCATGTCACTAACTTTGTCACAAGTTTATTTAGGAACACTGCCTCAATTGCAGTTTCTTTTGCTTGTTATTTATTCTAAATATGAACACGCAGTGTGCATAAACTATAAAATAAAAACTATATGAACTATAAATAAAAAGTAAAAATAGACATAAACAAAATAAACTAACCCACTTTTTCACCAGAAAACATATTTGGTGTCTTAATGACCCACTTTTCACAAAAATACATAAAAGGTCTCAAAAAGACCTATTTGGCAGAAGGGATTGTTTTTGCAGAAGGCATTGTTAAGTTCTTCAATGGAACTCTTCTGACTCTTCTGTCAGTCATTGTTTAGAGCCACCCACATTTCACATAATGGACTGTGATTGGTCAATTTTCTGCAAAGTTCTGTTAGATCTGCAGGAGCAAGTAAAACTTGAGCAATTGTCACTCTTGGCTTCTATACTACTACCAGTAATGGTGTGCATATAAGTGTGTGTGAGTGTGTGTGTGTGTGTATGTGTGTGTGTGTGAGAGAGTGATAGAGAGAGAGAGAGTATGTGTGTGTGTGTGTGTGTGTTTAGTGAGCAGATTAAGCTACTGGACCTGTGCTTTCTGCAGAGGGGCCATGCGGCAGCAGAGGACGGCGCTGCAGTTGCGGCAGATCTCCAGGAAGATCTCCTTGTAGTTGCCCCCGCTGCCCTCCTGGGTGGGCTTCATCACCGCAGACAGCGTCGCACCATCAATGATCAGACCGTAGTCCTGGAACTCATTGGACAGACTGCGCACACACACACACACACACACACACACACACACACACACACACACA
>JAGFZM010001292.1:12528-23088 GCA_017657215.1 Limnothrissa miodon
AAAAAAATGGAAATTTAGCACAGCTAGACACACATCTAGCCTGTCAGCTGGGCTCAATCCAAACCCTAACCCTAACCGATAGGACCTCATACCTGATTAGCTAATTAGGTTATTGTAGCTACCTAGTAATTAGTGTTGTTCCCAGCCCTGACTTTTCCAGTATTGTTGTCTTTGGTTTGCTGTCTGTCCTGAAAAATTGTTCATCCTTCCCAGGATGCCCTATTGCCATGGTTTTTCATGAAAATGCACTTCCATTTCCATAGTTTTAGGCTACTCTTGGCCTGATTAGCAATTGCTACGCTACATCTGGTGATCCTGTATGCATTGGCCTAGCAACCGCTAGACTATGTACACTTACAGTACTTGTGGACACTCAAGGCCATCTGTTTGTTTTTATTACAATAAGCACTGCATTGCAGTGTATTGGCAGGTGTTTAAAATCATAGCATAATTCAATCATTAAAGGTTGAAGCCAAGAGTTGTGTTGTAACCACCATCAGGCTAATGACTTTAAAAACAGAATTGTCCAACAAAGAACAACGTTGGCTAAATTACAGTTTTCTTACCCGACATCAAAGTTAGAGGGGCAATGAAACCCCTATAAAATATCATCAACTTTCATCATCACTATCATCAAAAACATCAACTTTCTGTAGAAGAGCAGTATTTGTGGCTGGGATAGTCTGTCTTGTTTTGCTATGCATCACAAAAACAAGCATCCAGATAAGAATGTGTCCTTTTGAACAGCAAATGGTGTGGCCCAAAGCGGTTAAATTCTCTCCAAGTCATGCTCTTCTCATCTGGACCTTCTTGCAATAGTCTGCCAACCCTTCCCACCCTGTGTGTTTTTCAGCTATCAGTGCCGCTGTAAAGAGTCAGGATTCAAAACCGTGTTTTGAATATTGGCAGCTTGGGGTGTTGGACAGACCACACCAAAACCTCAACATGGTCTCTCATCTGCTTACTTACTAGGCAGATTTAAAATTAAAATACCCACAGGGAAATCTGAGCAAAGATACAACTTTGATACAACAAAAGATAGACAAAGATACAACAAAAGATAGGCATAACAAGATTGTGGTGGTTCATTCTTTCGAAGCAAAGTTCTGATCTACATAGACGTCATTGAAGTGTTTGGGTGCAGCAGATTGTAACGGGCACTAAAATGCACCTGGTGCACCATTCATTCCACAGCTCACATTTACAATACACATGCAGTTTTGCTAAGAACAAAGCACACCACTTCTGCATTTTTTTACAGAAACATTCAGCAGCACATGGCCATACGCACTCACATGCACGTTTAGCCATGGGCTGGGCGCTGCAAAGCCCCTCTCTCTCTCTCTCATTCAAAAGACATGTATGTATGTATATATATGCATACAGAGTGAACACCTACCCATAGCCTTTAATATGTGCATGGCTATTGAATGTGTAGAGAGTGAACACCTACAGAGGTCAGATTTCTTTTATGTGCAAGTATGGCCAACTAGTCAACTGATTCTTGAACAACTGATTCTGATTCTAAAGAACAGGTAATGTACTGGAGCATGCTGTAGCATCAAACCCATATGCCCAATCTTCCAAGATATAACTAAGACATAATGAACAAGCTAAAAGCATGTTTCGTCTGAGTCGAGTGTGCATGATGTGGGCGGTGAGTGGTGTCTGTTTGATGTGAGTCGTATGTGTTTGGTTTCTGAATGGTGGGTGTTTGGTCTGAGTAGTATGTGTGTCTGAGTGGTGTGTTTGGTGTCTGTGTGGGGTGAGTGGTGTTTTGTGTTTGGTGTGGGAGATGTTTGTTCTAAGTGGTAAGTGTTTGGTGTGGGTGGTGAGTCCTATTCCTATTCTTTTGAGGCCTTTGTTTTTTTTCTAGGACTAGAAGTCTCTATCGACCTTGACTATTGGGAGGGGGTGTTATCTTAATAGTTAGACTTATAGTTAGGCCTATATTATAGGTTACTGTTATGTTCATATTTAGGCCTGTGGTTTATGCTACTGTATAATTAGGCCTGTGTTATAGGTAGGTCTAAATTATAGGCTACTGTAATGTTTACAGTTATGCCTGTGTTTTTATAGTTACTGTAGGCCTATGTTGCGATAGTTAGGACCGTGTAGCCTAATATATTTAGCCTACTGTGTGTTATAAGCTACTTTGGGTGTTCTCACAAAGACAACATGATCTTGTAGTTGTATGTCAGGTCACAGTGTAATCGGCTGCTGTAGCTGATCTTTGCAGTCTGGAAAAAACATGTTTGGTCACAGAATGTATCTATTGTGTGCAGTATAATTTGGGGTTGATTGGGGACAAAATTTTATCTGAGGATCTGTGAAATCAGGTTGCAGTCTTTTTATACAGACAAATCAAGGCATTTTTTTCATGTAACTAGTTCTAATTTTAAGTATTGGTTAAAGGGTTACCCAAGGTTACGGCTTACTGGCGACTGAAAACATTTACATGCTTTTAAAAAGTTTAAGGTAAGTTAAGTTAAGGGCTAAGGTAAATAATATATTTTCTTTTAGTACATTTAAACATATCGACTGAAACATTTTAATCCTGGGTTAGGTTTAATCCTGCATTTGCCCAAACACACCAAATCCCCTCTATCAGTTCAAATCCAGCATTTAATCAAACATATCAAATAAGCTACTTTATTTAATCCAGAAATTTTATTTGTTCAAAATCTTCTATACAGATCAAGCAATTATTTCTTTACTGGTCCTTCAATTTGTGCAGGAACCTCACAGATGCAGTTTGTGAAAAAAAAAGTGTCAATTTATTTGAATGTCTTCCATCCCATATTAATCATGCACTGCTCTCCTGTGCTTGCCGTAGACGCTTCGCCCCATTGGATTGTGGGGAGGCACTTGGGTCTCTTTTCTGTTGGAGTCGCTGTTCTTTGCGCTGCTTGTAGGTGGCGGTGTTGTCGAAGCCAGCTTTATACAGCTGACTCAGCTGCAGGCCAACTTCTGCTCAGGAGACAAACAAACACACACAGATTTATATATATTTATATGTGCATGCACACACAAATTTGTCCTTATACATACAAACATACACAAAGATTTATGCATGTGGATGCACACACACAAAGGTAAATTTATGCACACACATTCGTACATGTGCATACACACACACACTTGAGGTTACCTGGCAGTGGTAGTTTGTGTGTTTGTAGAACTTCAGTCATTCTTTTCAGGTCAGGCTGGGCTTTGTCACACTGCTACCCATACACACACAAACATTTACACACACACACACACACACACAAACATAACATATTGAACACATACACACACATGAATATCTACTTATGGCAGGGTGTTCTTAACTTTTGTACTTTTTTTATCTGAAGACCCACTTTTACCAAATTATTATTTTTTTAATACTGTGATCTCAGACCCACATAAAAACTGCTGGAAAACTGTTGAAAGTTTGGATATTTTAACAGTTTTATATGAATTGTTAATTAAGCATGAACATGTGTAGAACACATATTAAGTAGTAGACCTAATAACTGCTATTTTAAGCCCCGTCCACACACGTCGCTAATCTGTACTCGCTACTTGCTTGCTCTCTTGGTCACCACTTGCAGAGACACTATTTAACGGTTAACGCCCGTGCTCATAGGACATTATTTCACCTGTCAATAATCCGTATCCCGCTTGCCAGTGGCGGATCATGAGAAGGGCAGCCACAGTGTGTGTGCGTGTGTGTGTGTGTGTGTGTGTGTGTACCTGCCAGCCTTGTGCTGAAAGGGAGAACAGTAGCACAGGTGTGTGCTGATCATCCAGTAGCACCCACAGGCGGCCCTGGGAGTCAAAAGTTATATCCAATGGTGACTGAGGTAGGGGCAGACACTGACTGGGCGTGGCTTCAGAGCTACTCTGCATATTGAAAAGCTGTAGCCGTGGCAACCTGCATACAACAAAACATATTAATCAACATTGAAAGATGATGTTTTGGAGGATTGGAATTACTGCATCTGTAACACACAAACACACACACAAATTGTCTTATGTCCCCTCTCCCTCAATTTACACACACACTTGGGTTCTCCCTCTCTCTCTCTCTCTCTCACACACACACTCTCTACTATAGGAAAACTACCTGCTTTGCTGCCTTAAGGTTAAATTGTGTGTTTGGTAATCTATATATAGAGTCATATCTACATGTCTTCATGTTAAACGTGTTCTATGTTGATTGGGGACACACACTCCTTACCTGTCACACAGCACAGCAATGTTGTGGCCATCAGGAGTACTGGATATTCGCCTAATACACACTTTCTGGAGAGAGAAAAGGAAGGAGGGAGACACAGAGGGAGGAAGAAGGACAGAGAGGGAAAGAAAAAGAAAGGGAGAGACGGGAAAGTCATTTTAGTTTAGGGTTGAAACACACTGATTAGGGAGGCTGTGAGAGAATTGCAGATATGTGATTGTGGTGATTGTTTTCAGCTGTGTGTGTTTGTGTTTTTTCTGAATAATGGACACAAATAAAGAAGTATGGTTGTGTATGTGTAGGTCAGTCCTTCTCAAATAGAGGGGCACGATGCTAGGGGCGCCTGTGACCCCAGGAAACATGCCTTTTTGCCGTATACACTTTCATTGTCACATTGTCAGAGTGTGCGCAGAGAGTCTTAGCTCTATGGTGTTGCACCGAGTGAAGTGCAGTGAACAAACCCTCAACAATGAAAACAAGGATCAGGAAATATGACAAAAGTTATGTAGCGCTTGGCCTCACTGTGACGACGGTGGGAGACGAGGAAAGACCGGTGTGTTTACTGTGTCTAAATATAAGGCATCCCGTACAGACATTACACCTCAATCACACCGATAAGCCGCTTGAGCTTTTCAGCGAAAACGTTCCGAATATTGCTAACAACCACTTTGTGAATGCTACTTCTACAACAGTGAGCACTGTCAGGTGGCGTATCAAATTGGGCCCTGTTTCCCAAAACCCTCTTATCGCTAAGTAGTTCTTTAGTTATACCTTAACCTCACTCTTACCGTTAAAACATGATTCCCAATGTCTTCGTAGACTAAGTATATCTTTTAAGTCACACATTCATAAGGTTGGTCTGGACCACTCTTAAGCTTGCGTTAAGATTTTTTGCGTTTTTTGCTCAGTCACAAACTTAATGGAGCTTAAAAATATCATTATTGTCTTAGATGTGTTTTTGCCTGCAAAAGTCTCTATCATGGATGACGCAAGTGCTGCAAAAATAAAAACAATCCCTTTTCTTTTTGATAAAAGAAAAAACAATCTGCACATTAGGCCTAATGTTGCTGATCATTTTAAATGTAATTATTATTATTATTATTTTTATTTCTTTTTCTCAGTTTATTTAATTTCATTTTTCAGTATGAAGTGGGTCAAAAAAATTTTTTTATTTAATTTTGTTGATCTGTATTTCTATGTTTTTGTTTTCTTTAATGTAAATAAGGATAAAGTGTTAAACAGTGCAAAAAGGAGTGCAACAGGGGGTGCAAAACTTTTTTTTTTCCATCATGGGGGGGCATAACAGAAAATAATAAGATAGAACCACATTCTCTGTATCTGTCTGGAAAACAATGTGTCAGGATTCATCTGCTGCTCTCTCATTAGCTTACTGGACCACTTCACTATTTGGTTCAGACAATTCTTATTCTTAAGAGATAGATTTCCAAACCAAGACGACACAATGCAGAAGGATAAAACCGATTAAATAAAAGCTCGATAAAAAAGGGTCAACAGGCAAAAAAGACGCTGATTACCCTTTTTATAAACAGCCTCACAGTTTGCCTAAAATGTCAGTTTACTGTCAATAACTGTACCAAGATATTTGTATGTAGCAACACATTCCACTGTCTGACCTTATAGTTGTCAGCTCTTGTACTAAGGATTTTTTCTGAAATCAATCAGCAGATCTTTAGTTTTAGAAATGTTTATCTGCAAGAAGGATTCATCACACCACTGGACAAAGTCATGTATAATTTGACCATGGCAGGTTTCATTATCTTAAACAAGTGACTACTTTAAACAAGTAGTTAGTTTTTGGTAACTGGACTTTGGTAACTCTTATTTTTGGCAAAGTGTGTGTGAGTGAACACAAGTGTAACAGAAGTTTATATTTCCAGATATCTGGGTTTCTGTGCATGTGTGTGTCTGGGTTTATGCATGCATGTGTGTGTGTGTGTGTGTGTGTGTGTGTGTGTGTGTGTGTATGTCTCACCTCATCTGGTTGAGCTTGGTGTGTTTTTCTCAGATCTAGACTCTGTAACTTCTGACCAGTTGCATACTCCCATAGTTTAACTGTGCCATCCTTCAACAAACACATATACACATAGCATGCATGCACACACACAAACACACACACACACAGGCTTTTCAGACATGATTTTCTTTATCAAATCTACTGCTAACAGTATTTTATGTGAGAGCTAAGACACTCTCTCTCTCACCAACACAGCTCTCCTCTACCTGGGATGTGCAACCACAATCACACACACACACACACACACACACACACAGACACAGAGAGCCTTACCCCAGATCCAGAAAAGAGGACGTTGGGATAGTGAGGGGGAATAAACAGAGTGCTGACAAACCTGAAACACAAAAGCAGAGTTTCAGCAACATGTGTTTGTACTGTATATACAAGTGTGTCTAGGTGTGTGTGTGTTTTTGTTGACTTACTATGTGTGTGCTTGACAGAGGGTTTGGTATGGGGATGATCTGAAAGTTTGTATGCGTGTGTGTATAGACTCACTCAGTGTGTGCTAGGCAGAAGGCCTGGATGTTGTGTGGGGCTGATCTGAAACTGACTCTGATCTTCTCATCTCTGTCTGCTGTTATAATATACCGATCATCAGATGTCACCACCTACAACATTAGCACAACATTAATAGGGTCATCAGCTACAACATTAACACAGCATTAACGCAACATTGACAGTCATCAGATGTCACCATATACAACATTAACATCACCACCTTCATTAAACAACTTGCACCACTCACAGCAAGATACTTAACCCCAATTGCTCCCAGTGGCAGGATGGTACCTTGTATGGCAGCCTCTGCCACTGGTGTGAGTGCATGTGTGTGAATGGGTGAATGTGAGGCATACATTGTAAAGTGCTTTGAGTGCTCGTAGGAGTAGAAAAACACTATATAAATGCAGTCCATTTACCATTTACTTTGTGACAGTCATTCAATGATGAAACCTTGGGCAGAGCCACAACTCAAAAGGGTTAACCCAACCTCCATGGGTCATGCAAAAGATATAGTCAGTAAATCGTAATAGTAGATGGAAGTTTGATAATAAGGAGTAAAATAAGTATAATATAATATAATATATGGCGGAAAAAAAACTTGGGAGCTCTTTGCTGTCTGCGCAGAAACATGACGCCACTATATACCTTTTGCTTGTCATCACTGCACCGACAGAGAAGGAGCCCCACCATTTTTTCTGCTATACCATATAGTTTTCCTTGTTATCCACTTAGAAAATCTCACGATTTATTTTGTGTCACAATTGTTAGTCGGTTAAAGGAGAAGTCCGGTGTGGTTTGGACCTGGGCTGTACTGGAAGATGTTACCGAGTACAAACATATATCAAATTCCCACCTCCGTTCACCCCCCGCATTCCGCAGTAAACCGTTTTTAGCCGAAGCTTTCATTAGCCTTACACTGCTAGCTATAGGGGCATGACTGTGCCTATGCAGCTAAATCGCTATTTTTACACCATTAAAAAGGTTCAAAGTAACTCCACGCTTCATTGGTAGACTTCTGAGGGCCCTGACATTTAAAACGAGACAATGATAACTTTGAAAGTACACCGGTACTTTATTAAAAAGACAGTTTATACAGACTGTACCTTCATGGAATTTTACGTTCGCCGCCATCTTGAAATTAAGCCGAGATAAGTCGACTGCTGAGTTCCGACAAACAAATACGTCAGGGAAACAGCTTTGAAATAAACTCTGTAGAAGTGCTTGGATTCGAGCTGAAAATATATGGAGACTGTCCACATGAGCACTAAAGCACCAACAAATTTAAAAAAGATTGGCCAGGCATGTATAATATTGTAGGCTGCCGCTACTCACGAATCTCGCGGGTTGAGCATGTGAAGGAGGAATTGCCGGTGTGTTCAGGCTACATCTGTAACGTTAGCTGTCAGAACGGAGAAGACGGTCTTGAAGAGCAGACAGAATGGTTCGCCTTTGCGCATTTCCAAGTTGTGGCAAGAGGATGAAGAGCTACAATCCGGAAACTTTTCACAGGCTACCTCTACGTGAGCCAACTTTGAAACAGTGGCTTGTTGTTTTGAAAATTGACGTTGAGACACCTGTTGATATTCTAAAACAAAGGGATTACCGTGTATGTAGCCGACATTTTGATGCAGACGATTTCACTGTGCCTACAATGGGATCAACCCCCCAAAACATACACATCTGAAGAAAAATGTCATCCCAAAAGCAACGCTAATTACTCCAGAGGTATGTATGAAATAGTTTGGTTATTTGCATGTAAATCACACCTGTGGAATCGTGTAACGGTATCACCAAACTTTGTGCTTGGTAACAATTCACTTCGCTTTGTATTCTGGTATGCTATTGACAGATTATGATAACGTTACATTTATTTATTAGCATCCGAAATGTAGTTTGAGAGGAAGGAGTGGGTGGGGGTTGTTTTATAATGCATTTCATAATGTGTGCATGGGGAGCCTTGAATGTTTTCCTGGTAAGATAACCTAGCCGAACGTGACTTTGGGTCTGCTGAGGTGGGGGAACTCTTCCACTGTATATACTCGGGCTCAAATAAATAAGGACGGCCATCAAATTCAAACACGTCGTCTTCAAATTCCTCATAAGACTCGGTGTCCTCATATTCTGCCATCCTTGCATGATTTGCCAACTACAATCGCACCAAGTCCAGTTCACGACTAATGTAAATAGTTTCGTGACTAATCAGATCTGTAACTGTACAGGACGTCTTACGCGAGATTCCCATCACTGAGTAAAACCTTTTACAAGTTACGTTCATAGGCCTAGTTCCTACAGTTTTTGGTATGGTGCTTTTCATTCTCATATAGACAGTCTCCATATATTTTCAGCTCAAATCCAAGTACTTCTACAAAGTTTATTTCAAAGCTGTTTCCCTGTCGTATTTGTTTGTCGGAACTCAGCAGTAGACTTATCTAGGCTTAATTTCAAGATGGCGGCGAACGTAATATTCCATGAAGGTACAGTCTGTATAAACTGTCTTTTTAATAAAGTACTGGTGTACTTTCAAAGTTGTCATTGTCTCGTTTTAAATGTCAGGGCCCTCAGAAGTCTACCAATGAAGTGTGGAGTTACTTTGAACCTTTTTAATGGTGTAAAAATAGCGATTTAGCTGCATTGGCACAGTCATGCCCCTATAGCTAGCAGTGTAAGGCTAATGAAGGCTTCGGCTAAAAACGGTTTACTGCGGAATGCAGGGGGTGAACGGAGGTGGGAATTTGATATATGTTTGTACTCGGTAACATCTTCCAGTACAGCCCAGGTCCAAACCACACCGGACTTCTCCTTTAACTACTGGAGTAACCACATGTAAATTGGAAAAATGTAAATGTGTTTGGTCGCTTCTAACTTCATCCCCGTTTGGACTCTTTTAAAAGAACTACGCTAAGCTAAATGCTAACAAAGTAGCATCACACGCCAGAGCACAAACTGAGACAAGACTGGTATGTATCAACTCATCGAAGTTAAGCGAAGACGTGGTGTGCTTTAGGAGGTGCCACAGCTGGAGGTCTCCAGGTTTGTACATCTGTTTGTGTGTGTATTAGTGCATGTGTGTGTTTGGGCATGTGTGTACATGTTCATGTACGTATGAGTGTGTCTCATTAGTGCCAGGAGCATTAAGAGGTATTGCAGCTGCAGTTCTCTAGGTGTGTGTGTATGTGTCTGTGAGTATGTCTGTATTAGTGTGTGTGTGTGTCCGTGTCTCAACAGTACTAGGAGCACTGAGAGGTGTCCGGCCGCAAGTCTCTATGTGTGTATGTGTATCTGTGTGTGTGTGTATGTGTATCTGTGTGTGTGTGTGTGTGTCTGTGCCTCACCAGTGCCAGGAGCATTGACAGGTGTCCCAGCTGCAGGTCTCCAGGTGTGTGTGTGTCTGTGTGTGTGGTGGAGAAGGAGTAGACATCTCCAGATTTATCCGCCACCCACACATTCCCCTCATCCTGAGAGAATGCCAGCGCTGTGCACCGACGCACCACCCACCTGCACACACACACACACACACACACACACACACACACACACAAACACACACACATTATAGCAAACTCTAATCGACATACACACATACCAGCAGCTATGATAGGTATAGGTATCAGATATGCTAAGGTGCTCCAGATATGCTAAGGTGCTCCAGTGTGGCTGTGAGGAAAGCAGTATAAGACACACAAACACACACACACACACACACACACACCTGCAGCTGCTGATGGGCCAGTGGGGTTGTGAGGTAAGCAGTGTCACACACACACACACATACACCTGCAGTTGCTGATGGTCCCGTGAGGTT
>JAGFZM010001292.1:23098-37750 GCA_017657215.1 Limnothrissa miodon
GCAGTTGCTGATGGTCCCGTGAGGTTGTGAGGTAAGCAGTAGCACTCCCACACACAAACACACACACACACATACACACACCTGCAGCTGCTGATGGTCCAGTGTGGTTGTGAGGTAAGCAGTATGAGGCGTTTGCGGTCGTCAGTGAGAGCCAGTAGTCTGCCGCTGGGAGAAGCTGCTATGGCCAGAACTGCATCACTACCTGCCTCCTCTGCCCCCTCTTCCTTACTTCACACACACACACACACACACACACACATGTACGCACAAAGGGCAGAAACAAAAGCAGAATGGGTTATTATGTTTAGGAGACAATTGCACTGTATTGCACATCGTGTTTGAAATGTCACAACATCAGTCATGAATCTGTATGGATTATAATGATGGCATGTGGCCACTGGTTTAAGGTTAACACAAACACTACTATAATTTTCTTAAATACTCATTTATGGTGCTGTACGGATGTCTGCTTTGTTAGATGTCAACAGTTACAATACAGCATGTTGGGTTACACTGAACTGATCTTGCCACATGTGCGTGTATGTTTTGGCTGCCTCACCTGTTGTTAGCTGCAGCCTGCTTCAGTTCCACTTCCACTTTACTACAGTCCAATACGAATGCATTTCTGAAATCACAACACAGCACCAATCTCTCTCAACCTTCTCTCTCTCTCTCTCTCTCTCTCTCACACACACACACACAACTTCTCTCTCATTGTCTCTCACACACACAAACACTCTTCCTCTCTTCTTTCTCTCATGCACACATACTTTCTCCCTCTCTCTCACTCACACACACACACACACACACAAACACACACACACACACACACACACACAATGTGAAACATCCCGTGTGCTCAGGCCAAGTGCTCAGGAAGCATGAAGGACTCACCGATTCTCGCGCGTATGTACTGCTGCCACTTTATTTCCACTGGCTGTCACCAGCCAGTCACCGCACATCACGGCTGTCGCCATCTCTGCTCAGAATATGAAAGGATATAGAAGCATAAACAAATATCTACTGGCATGTACAACAAGCCCTTTGACTACAGTCTCACATGGACAGCTGCTCGCTCTCTTGCTGAGAATATGTCGCATGCATATGGCGTCACTGTTGCTGACGTCACAAGCAAACCTAATCTTAAAAGGAGTTTGCTGCGTTCAAGAAGCTTGGAGGATCGGTTCGAATTTTACAATCTCCCGATCTTCCGACAAAGGCTGCACAGGAAAAACAGAAACCCCCCTCCTCCCCGTTGTGCTCGAATTTTTGTGTAGAAAGTTTAACTGTTGAAAAGGTCCTTAACTTATTGAAAAGGTCCCAATATTTCAAGGAAAGGTGTCTTTTAGCCTTTATATTTTTTCAGTTTATAATTTATAACCTCACCAGAATTGTAATGGGAGTGTGTGGCTCTTCATGTATCTTGTCTGTTGCGGTGACTGGGTTGTGTGACGCTAAGCTTTAGGCTTTAACACTTCCTCACCATTAGCTCCGACCAAAATCCAATTCGAACATGCTTTCAGATGCAATTTCCTCAGATCTTGACGTCGGGATTTCCGGATTTCCGATACGCGCGAACGCACTATGTAAACAACAGCTTCTCCAGTAGGTTGCGTGTGGACGTATAGCTAGAACGGTAGTTCTGTGGAGGGGGCGTGTCTCCTTTCATACAGCGTTTGAGAATGTATGTGTGTGTGTAGTGAGTGGACCTCCATTACAGAAAGGCCGACCAGCGCACAGGTCCGCTTCTGCTGGGCTTCAGCACATCATTTACTTTTAAAGAGCAGCAGTTATTCACTTTCACTGCACACGGGCATTTGCGTATCATTTTACTGAGTGCCTGCCAGCCTTTCCCCAGGGCTTCGTTCGAAGACAGACAACAGGTAACCTGGCTGCTAACTTTTGTCGAACAATTGGCAAAGTCACCGTGACCCTAGGTTCACCTCGTTGCAGAAGTAGCCACCCGAACAAGTCGAGAGAGGCCTTGAAATCGGGGGGTCCTGGCATTGTTTGGGTCTGGTCAGCACACAGCGCCCGAATGTTGCTAAAGCTTCAGCTGGAATTAATTTTTAAATATCATCCATGAGTTGGTTGATATTTAGACTGATAGCAGTCTTTTGGCAAACATGAGGTCGTTTAACTGAACACGAGTTTGGGTTTAATTTGACGCTGTCGGGTCGCTTTGGCATTTGCAAACTTTGCTTCGTCGTAGTTAAAATAACGTTATGTTTGAATGGGAAAGTTCAACTACTATGGTAATTTTACTGAGTTCACAACACATTTGTGCATGTATTTTTATGAAAAGACGCCTGATTGTTTCAGAGTGTAAATGCTGTTAAATGAATTGTTGCTCTCTGGCAGGGAATCCCCTGGCCTGGGAATTGTTTTATTATCGAGATTCCCCGAGCATAAAGGGGGAGGGGACAGACGGCCTACTGAAGCGTGTGCGACCGCAGGACCACAGCAACAGCGAACATGGCGGCTTCCCTGCTGAGGATCGGACGGCTTGGAGCCTTGAAGGTAACATCGTGTACTTTCTGAAATAAAACCCTTATGGACGCCCGTAACCTGGTGTGAATAGGCTTAAATGATCCCCCGATCAGAGAGGTTGCAGACTTCTGCATGTCGTTGATATGTTTTTTCTTGCGCCATAACAAGGATGCGATTTATGTGCGCGAAAACATAGCCTACTCAAATCAAAGTTACATTGAAATGCTGTGAAGTCGAGAATGCAGACAACCTTTGACAACCTTGAAAAAAATGTCTTGAGGAATCCGCCTTTAAAACAACAACCGCAAAAATGCATCGTTGTTTTAAGAATGATAGGTTTGGACATCTGCAAATAATACGAGAATAATGGTTGATTATTTTGCAGGACCAATTTTCATTTGTCTTCTGACAGTAGGTGCGTCCTAATTATTTTACATGATTTTGTGTATGTGCTGTTGAACTTATGTGCTGTTGAATTATATTACAAGCAGGTAGTTTCTTGTAAATCAAGCAATTTCTCTTTTGCAACAAGTTAATTTCATTAGAAATTAGGCGAAATCCCACGTCTACAGTATGCCGAATAACGCAACTGAAATTGGCCTAACTCAAAATTTGTCTCAATATTGATGGAGATTCTAGCTCCCAAATTTAGCCAAGGGAGGGCACTATGGCTGACTTTATCAAGGCCTGTTTATTTTCAGTTTTGGAAAAGCAGCGGTCTAAAGTGAAGTCAGAAAGAGTGATAGCATCCCACTGGCCTTATATAGGCCTATTTCTTTTTATGGTTCATTTATTGCCATTGTTGTTTAAAAAGTGCAGCCATTTAAAGGTTTTGAGTGTCTATTGGAGATAATTCAAGAAATGGTACAAGGTAAGGAAACATTAAGGGTAAAAAATCATTTTTTAAATCCTTGATTCAGTTTGCATAATCAGTATGTCTGTAGGCTATTATGACCCTATGTCTGTACCCTACCTACAGTACTAGTAATGTGGCAAGCTCAAAATTCCACACTATGACGAGAATAAAAAGTAAAGATTGTCAAATGTCTTAAGGATTACTAATACAGCTTTTTAAACATCAACTAACATGAAATACCCCTACTTTAATGTATTAGCCAAAGGTTAGAGTACATTTACACTCAAATTACACCAAGATTTTAAATGGTACCTTCTTAAATGTATTTAGGACAAGAAGCACAAATTCCACAATTTACTATATTTATTATATTAAAAAGAATCAGGTAAAATATGAACAAAAACTATTAAGGTTATGATACATTTACCAGTTAGACATTCAACAACTATTAGCTATAAACACCAACAATGTTTTTTTTTTTTTTTTTTTTTAATTAATATCAACAGAAGCAAATCACAAAACAAATCATACAATATTTCTCTTCTCCATACCCCCACAATGTTCCTTAAAGGCCCTGTTGAGACAGAATATGCAATAAGCATATGATCTAAAACCATGCTGGAACTCATGCAAGGTATAGATTTTTTTTCTACTGGATTGGCCAAGGAACATCAAATCTATAGCTTGCATGATTCCAGCATGGTTTTAGCACAATCTCATTTGTCTCAAATCATAGGCCTCTGCCCTTCATCAGCTTGCTTCATGCACCCTGAATACAGTGTGGTCTGTAAACATTAATTAAACACTAGAGGCACAGCTGTGCACCAAAATATAACAAACTTCTTTATCTTTGAACTATACATAACTATATCTCATATTTATACATAATGTGTAGACATCCTTGGAAGTGAGCAGATACACAGAGTGCAAAAACAGAAATACAGAGTGCAATGAAAGTGTTCATGGGGTGAAGAAGTGTCTTAAAATAAGGGGAATGGGGAGGTACCATTTGTAGGTGGCCACAGTGCCAGCAGGTGAAGTGGGAGACGTTACGTTTTGTCCTGGGGATGGCTGCAGCAGAAGAGGTGGAGGTGGTGGCAAGGGCAGTGGTGGCAGAGGAGGGGGAAGCATTAGCGCTGAAGGACTGGGTTGTGGTGGTTGTGTGTGAAAATGAGGATAATGCAATGGCGCCATGGGCGACAATGAGGTTGTGCAGTTCTGGGGCAGGCGTCCCTATTGATGGTGGCAGCCGCACCAAAACCATCGGCGGGCAGACAATGCTGGAGAGGCTTTTCTGGCTGCTCTGGATGATCCAGAGTCCGTGGGGCAGGCAGAGGCTCCGCTGCTATTTGGGGGGGTGGATGTGCTGTGCCATGCCTGTGAAGAAAAAAAAAGCACAAGAACAGAGCACATATTAGTAACCATGAAGCACACACATTTACAAACCACAGACACTGTACATATTGGGGTCATGTCTGACCATTGCATGAGGGTCCGTTGGCTCCGCAAAGCACGGGTGCACGCCTTTGGCCTTTGGAGACTGCGACACTCCCGCCCCTGGCCCAAGATGGCGCAGCACACAGGGACACAGATAGAAAGAGAAGGGGAGAGAGAGACACAGAGCATGTTAGTGTGGTTAGCAGGGTAGGAACCACAAAAAAGAATGTGTCACAGCTGTAACGGTTAAGATAGCAAGCTAACATGCTAGTAGCCTGGAAATTGTGGTTTCAACACTCGAGCAAGGTATTTTAAAAAGTTCCTCCAGGACACTAGCCCTCAAGTAACTGGCAAACTTGGGAAATGTAAGGGTTATGGGAAAAATCGACCACGAGAAAAAAAAATAACATGAACTAAATAGCATTAACCCTATTGTAGTTATGATTGACGACCAGCTAACGATTGACGACCAGCTAACGATTGACGACCAGCTAACCTTCAATGACCATGTTGCTTCTGTTGCCCGGGCCTGCCGCTTCGCACTATTCAATATCAAAAAGATCAGACCATACCTAACTCAACAAGCCTCCCAATTGCTGGTTCAAACTATGGTCCTCTCACGCCTTGACTACTGCAATGCCCTTCTGGCAGGACTTCCTGCCTGTGCCGTCAAGCCACTTCAGATGATCCAAAATGCTGCGGCGCGTCTCATCTTCAATCAGCCGAAGAGGACGCATGTCACCCCTCTGCTAATCGAGCTCCACTGGTTGCCTCTGGCGGCTCGCATCAAATTCAAATCACTGATGCTGACTTACAAAGTGCTTAGAGGATCTGCCCCTTTTTATCTAAGCGCTCTCATAAAAGCTCAGGCTACCCCCCGACAACTCCGGTCCTCCAATGACTGTCGACTGGCAGTCCCGGCACCTCGCCCAAGGCAATCCAGACTCTTCTCATGTGTCGTCCCACGCTGGTGGAATGACCTACCAAAAACAATCAGAACAGGGCCATCTCTGGAGGCCTTCAAAAAGCTCTTAAAGACCCAGCTATTCAGAGAACATCTTCTATCCTAGCACTAAAATGAACTGAAGCACTATCCCCTAGCACTATGCTCCTTAAGGTTTCTGCTATGTAGCTTGATTGTTATCCTCGTTTTGTAAGTCGCTTTGGATAAAAGCGTCTGCTAAATGCATAAATGTAAATGTAAATGTAAATGTAGTTAAAAAGGTAACTTTAGCTATTAAATCCAGTCTAACTGTACCAACAAGTGTAAATATTACAATAAGTTAAACATCACGATAGCAAAATAATTATTTTCGTTCTAATATAGTTCAAGAAGTTTAATATAGTTTAAGTATAAGTTTAACTCACCTTATGCAAATCGACAGGGACAGTGGCCACCAGCAACAGTAGATCTAACAAAATGCTTCTTCTCAAATGCTCCAGGAAAAAAAAACGTGCTTCCGATTGCACGCCAGCTAGCCGTATCAACTTTGATTGTGTTTCCCGCTTATGGGTCAGCGTCTCCATCACAGGGGTAACACAGAGGTGACAGTTACACAGCCTGAAGGCGGAGTCTGTCCTGGTGGTTAAGTCTGGCTCAGCCTCTCTTATCACGGGAGTAACACAGAGGTGACAGTTAAACGATTTTGCAGGTTCGAATGCAGAGTTGGCCCAGAATCAACTGCTATCTGGGTATGCTAATGTTGGCTACCTATCGAAGTATAAACACAAATGCAATACATTTATTCATGTTAAAGGTATAGTTTGGTTTTTAACACTGTGAGCCCCTCTCACAGGTTGTCTCAAATGCAATAAAGTGGTTGACACCGAAATTGTGACAATCGCTCCTGTCTCGGCTATTTGGGAAATGTAGCCTCTGCCTGCTTCAAAATGGCTAGCAATGGGCATTTTTAGTTTAAAAAAAAAAAGTGCTAGTCACCGAGTGGTTAGTAGTGCTCACTTGTATTGTAGGGAAATAAAGCTTCTGTCATGTTTTATTTGGCCCTTTGTTTATATTAAGGAGCAAAGAGTCTTCTAACAGAAACCTATGGGACTTACAAAATGGCAAATAAAACATGACTGTATGTCGCTACGATACTTAAGTTGGAATATCAGTGAACACCACTGCACTCGGTGAGTAGCACTTTAAAACAAGTGTATTAAGGACGGTAGCAGTCAGTCAGGCAGACTACTGTGAGGGGATAAAGAGGGGTTTATCATTTAATGTGAAAAAGGTGTATAAATAAAGTGTCCAGATTGTGATCAGGATGTAGCTCAGGCCTTGTGCACATGTACACAGGTATTTTTGAAAAAAGATGTTCCGGTTTCATTTAAAAAAAAAAAGAAAAGAAACCCGTCCACACGTGCAGATACAGGTATACAGATTTAGGTTAATGCATCTAAAACGTTTTTACAGTTTTTATAGTAACACAAGACAAGACTAAGACGAAAAAAAGACAAAATGTAATAACAACAATAAAGCAATACACTAATGCTGCTTTTCTACTAGTACCTACTCGGCCCTACACCACTCGACTTCGCCTGCGTTTGGCGCGTTTCCACTAGTTTGAGGTACCAGGTACGATTTTTGGTCCCTGCTTCTGGCTGGTTCCATCGGGGCTGAGTAGGGACTAAATGTGACGTCAAAGTGACTGCTAGCCACTGATTGGTCTCTGTCTTGATAAGACATAGGCCTCCCACTCACTCTACAGTGAGTGTAATGTGAGTTTTAACATGATTCAGATTTTGTTTTAGGACTTTGAAAGGGACGTGTAGACTGCGTGTGTAAATATTGGGAGTTTGCTGTCCTTTCGCTGTCTTTTACCAGAAACAACTCAATTTATTATTGAAAATCTGGCACTTTGGTTAGTCAGACCTTCATCAATTCTAATTTAGCTTTGATTACTATCCTTGTTGTTAGCAATAAATAATTTACCCTACTAAATACTAGCTAGATCGGTTATAGAATGCTGCTGGTACTGTATTCTGAGACCATTAAGTTCCATACACTGTGGTACTATGGCTAATTTCTCCAGTAGGACTGACCATTTATAAAGTGAGGTGATACACAGCTGAGCTTGAAATATATACACTGGCATTGTGACTAGGGCTGTCAAGAGATAAAAAAATGAGAAAGCCCTCAACTTGAGGTATTTTCATTTAAATTCATTATTACATTATTGTGGCAGATCAAAAGACTGATATATACGAAAGTGAATTTATAAAGTTATTTATTGTTTAACAAACTTTAACAGAGGCAACCATTTACATTCCGCTATGTTCTTTTGTCAAACTCTAAATAACTGGAAAAATAAATACAAATAAAATAAAACATCAGGTCCATATAATGTGCTGCAAGTAATCAAAAAAACAGTAAAAACACTTCTCTGAGCAGTGCAATACAATATTGAACTTCCTCTGCTTCAGACAATAAATAAAACAGACCCATCACAGTGCTGAAAGTTAGTACATCTCCACCTTAGGGCGTGACTGCCTATTGTTCCACCCCCAACAACTCAGGCATAAGATGCCCAACACTCTCAGACAGAAACAGTGAAGTTAAGAGATTAAAATGAGATGAACAAAAACCTAATGCGCTAAATACAATGGTAATTAATTAATCACAATTGACACCCCGAATTGTTACTTTTTGTAGAAGATTTTTAAAAAGGACTTTGTAGGTATGGTGTTTGGACTGTTACGTCACATATTGATTTCAGTATAATTGCAAGTAATGAGTCAATGTCTATTTGGCAAAAAGAATTCCAGTGGGACAACGCCGAAACGTGGGCATCATCCACGACTTCTCACTCAGAGAACCGAGGTTACGTCAGTATCCGTAACGTTTCAGAAGCTGGGAGTAGTAGTAGTGAAGTAGCTTAGCCAGCTAAAGCATTAGGATTAGTGTTATCTAAATCCGCGCAAGATGGCTAAAACAGTGTTGGCAAGCTAAAGCAGGCTTATTGTTGGCTAAAGTAGTGTTAGCTAGCTAAGCCATTAGGTTTAGTGTTAGTTGAACAGTGATACTGAGTTCTTTGTTTAGAAACTTTTTTAACAAGTAGATGCATTAGTTGGAGACAAAATTTACCTTCTGAATCACTTTAACCTAAACATTAATATCTACAGTTAAGTCTACAGTTCACATCCACAGGCCATAAATATAGTTCCTGGTTCCACCATCAGTCAAAGCAAAGCAAAGCTTTCTGGATGGAAAGTGAAATGTTTTTAAGCTCAAAAAGAAGTCCAGTTGCCTTAACTGAACACTATGATTTATATCTAGGTGTGTGTTTTTCAGTGTGTCCAGGCTGAGAGCTGGGCATCTTTAAGACGAGCTCCATCTGCAGCTCTAAGCTCAAACTCCAAGTCTGGAGACAGGAAGAATTCCAAAAAAAAGTTCTCAAGTAAGTCACCTATGGCTGTGTATGTGTCTGTCCTTATTATCTTGTCATTGTCATTGCTGATGTCTAGACATTCTTAAATATTTTCTGCTAGATTCTCAGAGAATATTAAAGATTTTGCCCACCCAAAAGCATAGGTGAGATTCTGCCCAGTCTCTTTCTCTTTCCTTCTCACTCTCCCTGTTTGAATCATAGAGGTGCCCATTTTTGTGTTTTATAGTAACATTATGAGGTAGTGACAACTACTCGCTTTCAAAGGCGAGAAATCTTTGAACTCGCACATGTTATCATTGTTTTTTTTAATAAACATACAGAGCACAGTGCACAAAGTGAAAGGGTGAGTGAGAAGAACTCTGAGGCCAGAAAGTGTTTGTTGAGCTTAAGGTTTTCAGAAAGGACTGGTCAAGAGCTGGAATTGCTCATGAAGGATTGGACAAGAGGTCCAATTGGTCAGAAAGGATTTGTCAAGCTCTAATTGGTTTGTAAACACTGGATGTAATTCTTCAGAAAACTCTGGTCAAGATCTCAAATTTTGAGAACCCTGTACACATAGATTAAAGTTTTCTGCCCTATGACGGATTTCCGTCAACCGGAGGTGCTAGAGGTCAATCACGAGACTGCGTGCTAATTGGAAATAAGTCAGTGGGTTGTCATGAAGTGTACCATTCGCTAGTAGAAGTTCAAAAGGTCGGAAAACGGCGTTTAATGCCTACACACGTTGCTTAAATAAACAAAATGGCATAGACTCAGAAGTTCAAAGCTGCAGGCTCTCTCCAATCACAAATAATGAAATATAGGGTTGGAGTAGGCTACAATCAGGGCTTTCAACCCTCATGCATTGGCTGTAAAACTCACTCATTTCAATTTCTCCCGGTCTCACACCCGCTTGGCGATTTCTCACGGTTAGGAATTAGGCTATTATTTGTACCGCACAGAAATTCACTGAAGTTAGAGAAAAACATATTCAGACTTAATCAAATTCAATAAATCGTAAACAATACGATCCTAAAATGCAATATATGGATTTATTCAACATCAGTAAGGTAGGCAATGAGCTACGACCGGATTTTTGTCCAAACATGGGGATATGTATTTAAAGAAATACACACAACATCCTAATAGTCTACCGTAAGAGGAAAGTATAGAGACCGTCTGCAAAGTGCAAAACGCGAGTGAAGAGCCATCAAAATCACAAAAGGCTTATGGGAATGATGGTCGTATCACACCCCTTTGGTGAAATATAACTTAGTCTATTTTGTTTATTACAAATAACATTCAATACCTTTGCTCTTAACCCTAAATTAAAATTAAAGCAAAACCCTAAATTAAAACACACCACTACACTACTTACTTTGGTGAAAAAAATCATTATTAAATAAAATACAAACTGGATTTCAAAAAAATTGGGACACTACACAAATCGTGAATTAAAATTGAATGCAATGATGTAGAGGTGCCAACTTCTCTGTTTTATTCTGAATAAAATATTAGATCACGGAACAAAAGTTTAAACTGAGAAAATTTGTAATTTTAAGGGGAGAAATATGTTGATTAAAAATTTCATGGTGTCAAATCCCAAAAAAGTTGGGACAAGGCCATTTTCACCACTGTCTGGCATTTCCCCTTCTTCTTACAACACTCAACAGACGTCTGGGGACCAAGGAGACCAATTTCTCAAGTTTAGAAATAGGAATGCCAAAGATCTTTTAGAACACAAGATAAAGCATTCTAGGCTTTGTCAGTGTAATCAAATGGATACTTTTCCAGTCTCTTAATTATGGACGTCATAGACGTTATAACATTAACAAATTCTCTTAAAAAGAAGTTAGGCATTATAAACATAATTTTGTGTGTTGTTTTTTAACATTGCTTATGTGTGATACCAATAACGCATATTTTAAGACACAGGATAAATAATTAATCTTAAAAAATTTTATCAGTAAACCTAGCAAGCTAGCTTGCTAACGTTAGCACGGCAAACCGATTTGACTGGGTTACTATGGGAATATGGCTAGCGATGCAGGCTAGCTCGCTAGCACTTGGATTTTGGTTAAACTTGAATATTGTTGTAAACAAACTTGAGATGTAAATATTCATTTTAGCTGACAGCAGTAATGTTGTCTAACAAGGTCGATTTTATTGAGACTGTTATTTAGTAATAAGTTGGCTATGGACTCTGATTTCGTTGGTTAGCAATTAGACAGTAATGCATGTTTCTGGCTGTATAGGCTGAAATAAAGTTTGTTTTCTTCCATTCCGTTAACCTAGAAAATATATTTTTTAAGCTAGTATTGATCACATTTACCTGCCTGTGGTGACAAGGGGTGTAAAAAGTCCCAAAGACTTTGCTCAAATAAGGGAAATTAATGTATTGGTGGAAATTGAGTGAAATCCTACTAATTCCCCATTAAGTTTAACGTGAGTCCCTTTTACTACCGGTCTCCTAAAAAGGCGTGGCAGCCTCTCGAACACTACGTCATTGATACAGGAAGAATCTCCTTATGATTTGTCTCGCTTCATCAACCGTCTCTGGGAATGCTCTCTCATTCTTGTCTAATAAAGGCCTCTAACTGTTCAATCGTCTTGGGCCTTCTTTGTCGCACCTTCCTCTTTATGATGCGCCAAATGTTCTCTATAGGTGAAAGATCTGGACTGCAGACTGGCCATTTCAGTACCCGGATCCTTCTCCTACGCAGCCATGATGATGTGATTGGTCTGGCATTATCTTGTTGAAAAATGCAGGGTCTTCCCTGAAAGAGATGACGTCTGGATGGGAGCATATGTTGTTCTAGAACCTGAGTATATTTTTCTGCATTGATGGTGCCTTTCCAGACATGCAAGCTGCCCATGCCACACGCATTCATGCAACCCCATACCATCAGAGACGCAGGCTTCTGAACTGAGCGTTGATAACAACTTGGGTTGTCCTTGTCCTCTTTGGTCTGGATGAAATGGCGTCCCTGATTTCCAAAAAGAACTTCGAATCGTCTTCCATTTTGCCAAACTCCATTTTAAATGATCCCTGGCCCAGTGAAAACGCCTGAGCTTGTGTATCTTGCTTAGAAATGGCTTCTTCTTTGCACTCTGGAGTTTCAGCTGGCAACGGCGGATGGCACGGTGGATTGTGTTCACTCACAATGGTTTCTGGATGTATTCCTGAGCCCATTCTGTGAATTCCTTTACCTATTGTTTCCTGTTTGTGGTGCAGTGTCGTTTAAGGGCCCGGAGATCACGGGCATCCAGTATGGTTTTACGGCCTTGACCCTTACGCACAGAGATTGTTCCAGATTCTCTGAATCTTCGGATGATGTTGTGCACAGTTGATGATGATAACTGCAAAGTCTTTGCAGTTTTTCGCTGGGTAACACCTTTCTGATATTGCTCCACTATCTTTCTGCGCAACATTGTGGGAATTGGTGATCCTCTACCCATCTTGGCGTCTGAGAGACACTGACACTCTGAGAAGCTCTTTTTATACCCAATCATGTTGCCAATTGACCCAATTAGTGTTGATTGGTTTTCCAGCTCTTTGTTATGCTCAAATTTACTAGCTACTTGTCCCAACTTTTTTGGGATTTGTTGACACCGTGAAATTTTGAATCAACATATTTTCCCTTCAAAATGATACTTTTATTTGGATTAATCTTTTGATCGGTCATCTACGTTCTATTACAAATAAAATATTGACATTTGCCATCTCCACATCATTGCATTAAGTTTTTATTCACAATTTGTTGTGAGGCTGTGAGACTGCTGAACTCTCTCCCCTCCTGGCTCCCAGCCAGCGGAACCACCAGACTGGCAGGAGTATAGGAAGGCAGATTGGACTCTACACCACCCACCCCCCCACACACACACACACACACACTCACCAACAAGGAAATAAACACTCTGAACCAAAAAAACAAACAACACTCTGGACTGAAAATAACTATAACTACCTCTGCATTGCAAATTGCACACACCTGCTGCTATATATTCTAGTATTCTAAAGATCCTAAAGAAAATGTGTAGTCAGGAGATGACTAAATTTGCTGAGATCAGAAGAAGTCTGGAGAGGACTGAAGTTCCTGAGAAATATGAAATAATTTGGAGAGAAATTAAGATTCTGAGAGATGTGTAAAGTCAGGATAGAGGTGAAGCACTGAAGACCTTGACGAGTTTAAAAGGAGAGTGTAAAAAGATAATGGGATTAGGTGTAGGACGAGTGGATTATGGCATAGGTAAGCATGGAAGAGATGGTGAAAAAACAGAGCAATATGAGAAAGTTGTGGAAGCTTTGAAGTGATTGATCACCTCTAGCGAGCTAAAGCCTGACTGAAGCAGAAGAACAAGAATGAGATTAGCCGGTAGAAACATAGTGAGGATTAGATGAGGATTTGGGAAGTTTGGGGAAAGGTGGGAGATATTAAACGGCACCAGAAATCTCAGAATGCCAAGCTGATTTTGAAAGTAGTTTAAGTAGGTTTAGTTATGCTCGCCATTTGATTTGTTTTATCAGCCATGACTTTTGGAAGAGTTGTGTAAAATAGGAAAGCATGGTGACTGTTGAAAAGTCTGACAAAGTCCTGGTACATATAAGAAAATGTAGAGATCATTCTGGACTTGCCCACAAGGCATATTGAGATCAAAATTCTTTCATCATACTGTCCTGGTAAATACACTGTGTTTTCTGTGCTGAGTAACCCCTTTGTATTACAGGCTTTTTTTTCTTTTTAATTTAATGAAGGTAAGATTCATGCCACCAGCATTTAACCCATATTATGCCCCTGTCTATTATGAAAAAAGTGCTCCAGATTAAACTAACCTTGTATTGGTGCCCAGTTCTGGTTGTGGTGTATTTGTGGGTGGGGATTTAGTAATAAGTGGGTGGAGCATCAGTGATGAAGCTGTGATTAAATCGTATGTTTATGCTCCCCTCCTGAAACATTTTAGAAGAGGCAGCCACTGAAACCTACTTTGATCTAGAAAAAATGGTCCAGCACAGAACGTTTGTGGACTTTCCCAAGAAGGAGGTTGTAGTGGCAGCAGCTGAAGCGGCCGTCAAGTCACCAGTGTCCGAGCCAGCAGCAGCAGCCGCCCCAGCAGCTGAATCCGCCGTCCCCGAAGCCCCAGCAACTGCAGAAGCTGCCACCCCCATTGCTGAAGTTGTTGCCCCTGTTGTAGAAGCTGCTGGCTCTGTTGCTGAAGTTGCTACCCCTGAAGCCCCACTTGCTGTAGAAACCGCTGCTCCCGTAACTGAAGCAGCACCTGTAGTTGAAGCTGCACCCACAGTTGAAGCCGCAGCAGAAGCAGCACCTGTAGTTGAAGCAGCGGCAGAAGCAGTACCCATAGTTGAAGCTGCTGCACCCATAGTTGAAGCAGCAGCGGCAGAACCGGCACCCATAGTTGAAGCAGCAGCGGCAGAAGCGGCGCCCGTAGTTGAAGCGGCGGCAGAAGCGGCGCCCGTAGTTGAAGCGGCTGCAGAAGCGG
>JAGFZM010001292.1:37760-51365 GCA_017657215.1 Limnothrissa miodon
GCGGCTGCAGAAGCGGCGCCCGTAGTTGAAGCGGCTGCAGAAGCGGCTCCAGTAGTTGAAGCGGGTGCAGAACCGGCGCCTGTTGTTGAAGCTGCTGCACCCGTAGTTGAAGCAGCAGCAGAAGCAGCGCCTGTAGTTGAAGCTGCTGCACCCGTAGTTGAAGCAGCTGCAGAAGCAGCACCTGTTGTTGAAGCAGCTGCCCCAGCAGCTGAAGTTGTGGAAGCAGCACCTGTTGCTGAGGCTGTTGAAGAGGCAGCACCTGTTGCTGAAGTTGCATCTGAGCCCGAAACTTTGGCAGCCCCTGAACCAGCTGTAGAAGCAGAAGCACCAGTTGCTGAAGCTACCCCTGCAGCAGAAGCCCCAGCAGCTGAAGCTGTGGTAGAAGCAGCAGCAGAGGTGGTTGAGCCCCCAGTGGAAGCTGTGGTTGAAGCAACCGCAGAGGTGGTTGAGGCCGTGGTAGAAGCAGCAGCAGAGATGATTGAAGCCCCAGTGGAAGCTGTAGCCCAGTCGGTAGCTGAAGCTGTGGCGGAAGCTGTAGTTGAAGCTGTAGCAGAGGCCCCTGCTGAAGCCGTCACCGCACCAGAAGAGCTGGTGGTGGAAGCTCCTGATGGTACACCCCTCTAACACTGTGCTCATACACACACGCACTCACACTCACTTGGCGTTTCCACAATCCTCCTTTGACCCTCACTCATCCCCTTTTGGAACCCACCTTCTCCACTGTAGCTCCTTTTTTGTGCTCTGGTGAATGATTGACCTTTTCTACCACCAGTTGTCATTCCTCCAGGTTACCACCTGCACCTCACAAGAACCAATCACATTCAAGTGCGGCATGGGAGATAGTGGCCTGCAGAAGGCCTTGGGGGTGCAGACTTGGACATCTGGGCTTTAGAATCCACCCTTAGTATCCTAATCAATTATGTGGGTGAATCCATCCTTAGTGACCTAAACAAGTCTATAGAAGACTTTTAGTTCCCTAATAATGTATCTGGGTAAATCCACCTTTAGTGCCCTGATCAAGTATATGGGTCTGTCTTGTGCCCAAATCAAGTGTGCTGCTGAGTAGTGATGGGCATTACGATTCTTTGTTGGGAACTAGTTCTCATCATTCAGTTCATGAAAGTAAATAGTGACACTCAATAACTCCCAGTTAACTGTAGACAATGCTACTGATTGCCAAAAGGTATGGTTGAGCTAGTCTGGCAAACAGATGTCCTCACAGAGACCTGGGAGTCCTGGGAGAAAGATGTCCTTAGAAAACCTACTTGCATCTTTCTAACCAAGGATCCCTCCATGATGTCAGGGATGGAAGATAAGATACTAGTGTTACTAGACTGTTATTATTCTAATAACAGATTTAAGGTCTATGATCAAAGTGAAATTCCTAAATCAGTACTTGAAGGATTGCTTGGCACTCAAAAAACACTTAATTATGGGGATTGTAGTTGATGTTGGATCATTGAATTGCATGCACTGTTGTTGGATCGTTGGATTACAACATGCACTGTTAAAACACCAACTTAGTAGGAATGCATTCCTTTGTCCCCATGCCACCAAAAATTGTGATTGGTTCTTCTGGGGTGCCCATTAATAGTTGATCTCAGTGATGATAAACTGGTGGAGAAGCACTGTAGTATTATCTTGGCTACTGCTAATCCAGGCAGCCCTGCTACTGCTGATGGGAGTTTCTAGGAACGGTTGTTACTAACATTGCTACAGTGGCTGCTACAATTCCATTCAATTCCAGAACAACCAAAATCATAATAGACATTAGCAGTGACACTTTCTAGAAAGTCCACATGAGCACTTAGCACTTACACTTATTATACCTCCACGTATACCACTCTCGCATCACCTGTCCAACCCCTCACTGTTCATACCTGCAGGGATCATGTTGTGCTCATAGATTACTTGAGGTCACAGGGTCATGCCTGCTTGGTCATCTGGGGGTCACCTGAGGTCATGGGGTCATGCCTGCTTGGTCATCTGGGGTCACCTGAGGTCACAGGGTCATGCCTACTCTCTTGGGGTCATGAGATCACGCCTGCTTGACAATCTGGGATTACCTACAGGGTCATGCATGCTTGTTTGTCACAGGGCCCTCCTTGCTTGCCCATTTGGTGTCATTACTGCCTGCTTTCCCATGTGACCACTGGCTGCACAAATAATCCTGCAATTTTTACATTTCCTCTTCCTGTTCTTGCATGTCTCTTCTCTTACTCACCGTCTGTGTGTGTGGATCACCCTATGTGTTTGTCTGTATCTGTCTGTATCAGACCAAATCGGCCGGCATGTTCAGAGCACTCAGGAACCAGAAAACTCTAGAACCATGTTTTTTCTAAGCAGACCATGATGACGTGGGTGGACGTCACTATCTTAAGCCTAGTCAAAAGCAAAAAAAAAAAAACAAATACGATAAAAGGCAGAAAAACTTAGTAAGAAAAAAAATGCAATGATCGACGTGGTAGACTAAATATTTGGCTGCTCAAATATTTCTGTCTAAAGCACTAAAAAGCACTAAAGAGAGAAACTATATTCTAAATGCTAAACTGATTTGAGGAATTGGAGAAGGGCTGAGATCCACCGCTCAGCAAAACACATCTAAACTAAAAACGATCAGTAAAGACTGTGGCCACTATTAAGGATTTAAATAAGTGGCAATGGCTATGGAAGTGCCTCAGTTCAATGAAACTAGTGCAGGAACTGGCCCACAACCTGGCTGGTCGGTCTGAAAACTGCTAGTGCGTGTGTGTTAGAATTGGGATTTCATGAATTCCAAGACACAATTAGGGTGTATAGCTTACAGAGCCGCATGGATATCTAATTCTCAGTTATGTGATAAAAATTAATTTCCTTCAATTGCAATGAATTCAGTCTTACTTCCTTCAATTCCAATTCACATTCAATAGGATTCTGTAGGGTGAATTAAATTTTGCGGAGCCCAGATGTGCGCGTGTGTGTGTATGAGTGCAAGCCCCTTTTCCTCTTTTTTTTTTTTTTTTTCAAAGGCATCATTCATTCCCCCTTCTTGCTGCAATCACTCTGCCCCTACCCCCTACACACCCACTACTCCCACCGCACTCTGCTAGTGATATAACGCCTACTCTGGTTGGATTTATTTATTTATTTATTTATTTATTTATTTTTAATCCTGTATTAGCCTATTAGCCTCTGTTAATGTTAAAATCCGACTCCCAGTTGTAGTAATGCTGCTGTATAATAATGTACAAGTGACTGCTAATGTTAAAGATCTCATGACATGCTGTTTTTGTATTCTTTTTATATTCCTTAGAGGTCCCCTGTAGACCGACAGACAGGGTAGAAAAGTTTTTGAACAACTTTTTAGATAGGGTGATGGTGCTCCCCTACTTCACTTATGTCTTTGGCCACTCTGTAAGCAAAGAAATGTTAATCCACCCTAATTGAATATATTATTTATTTTATAGCACATGCCTATTGCGCTTAATTTAAGTAGCCTACTATGTCTATTGCAGCATGATATAAGGGTTCAGAAGGTGCTGTGTGCTGTTGCATGAATCAGAATGTGCCTTTAGCCCAGTAGTCTATTCGCTGAACACATCCCTTAGACAAACATTACCCTATCATCACTGGGCGCTTGAAATGCTACTAGTTCTAACTGTACATGGCCTAAGCAGATAACTTGCTGGGCGTATCTCAATCTCCTCTTTTTTAATTAATTTGCATAAGTTTCCTCGCGCACCCTAGGGCCTAGGCTCAGATTAAGGAATTGGAAAAAGTACATTTGTTTACATGTGTCCACAGACAGGCCAGGGGTGTTTAAAAAAAAAACTCATGAAACAAATGCCATGCCATGGGACCTTTACATCTAATGCTAATGTTAAAGCTAAAGGAGGAGTTACTGCTAATGTCACTGCTAAAGTTACTGTTAATGTTAAAGTTAATGTTAATGGTTGATGGACAGCTTGTACCCTGTGTTACTTCCTGTGTGAGTACTGGGATGTTGCCCAGGTATGTTTTGTTCTGTACCTTTCATAGCTTTAGTCTTCTGTTGTTAGTACCTACCGTTATGAATTATTCCTGTGGGCCCGTGTGAGATGTCATGATACCTTTTACGAGGTGTTCTAATGTGCTATATCCTTGTGGTTTTTGTTATAGCACCTTTATGGAGTGCTAAAAGGTGCTATAATTCCTCTAGTCCTATGGATATGAGATCATACATCAGTCCCTCTCAGCCACCTCACTGCCCTCCTTTGTCCTTTTCTCTTCCTTGTGTATCTGCTCTTGGAGTCAGTCTGTTATGTTTCACACTGCTCTTTCAACACACTGTGTTTGTGTGTGTGTGTGTGTGTGTGTGGGAGGGTGGGTGGTCAGACTGTGATTGATTGATGTGGATGCAATGTTTAGTAGTTCATTGATGACACTTGTGTATTATTTTTGTTCTGGAAATGTTCGATTACAATGTGTGTTTGTGCATGTGCACGTGTGTGTATGCTACTGTGTGTGTAATTTTCTCTTGTGTGTTTGCAGTGGGGATGGACCCTATTCAGAAGCTTTTCCTGGATTCCATTCGCCAGTACTCTTCACAGAGCCAGTAAGTTTCTCTCTGCCTTTTTTCTTCTAATCTATTTTCTCTTTTTATCGCTTTTTCACTCTTCCTCTATCATTCTTTCACTCTTCCACTTAGTCTCAGTATTTCTCTCTCTTTTTCAAACTAAACTGACATAAATTCTCTAGTCCTGTCAGTGTGCCTATTAAATGTGTATATGCACCTTTAATATTTAAAGTATAAACAGTTTAATATGCACGGAACTAAAGGATTACAAATGGCACTTATAAACACTTAACGTAATGTACTCACTTAACAACAATCTAACTACTACCTATGCAACTTACAGTAATATATGTGTTGACAACAATATAAATACTGTATAAACGTATTTAATATCTTGTCTGTGTGGATTCCAAGTAAGGGTCAATAGTGGTACATAGGTGTTAAATTAGTTTGCCTCTGGCGGGCGACAAAAATGTCATGTGTGTTTGTGTGTGTGTGTGTGTGTGTGTGTCTTAGGGCATCAGGTGGCCTGGTAGAGGCGGGACCTGAGTACCATAAAGCTCTGGCAGACGAGGTGGCCAAACTGCAGCGTCTATATGGAGGTGGAGACCTGGACTCCTTCCCAGAATTTACCTTCTCAGGTACACACACACACATATATATACATACACACACACACACACACACACACCCCTCCCCCTCTCTCTCCTCCTCCACCCTTCGTCTATATAGATAGCATGAATGCCGCTGCATTAATGAAGACAAGTAGACAGGTACACACTGAATATTTTCTCATGTATGTATTTTACCATTTCAGAGCCCAAGTTTGATGAAGTTGCTGCCAAATAAAGGATGCTGTCCGCACCCAGCCCCCTGCAGATCTCCCCCACCCCTGCCCCCAAACAATACTGTCTCAGAGGAATTCTTAGTTTCATTTCTATGTGGGAACCTGATGGCCTTTTAGCCAGGAACTCTTAACACACATTTTCCTGATGTGAAAACAGGACGGCCTTTTATCAGTAGCCATAGCACACACACATACACACATCCCAACACACTCATTCACACACACTTGTGGAAACATGTTGGCATTGTTGCTTGTTATGGGAAGCATTAGGAAGGGTCATTAGGGCCTGACTGCAGTGTCACTGGTGCTCCACCAGATGGAGCTTTGTGGACATCTTGATCAGAGCTGCTTAAAGAGAAAGTTTATGTAACTCAAATCATGGGCACCATGTTGTTACCCTATAATGTGACTTTTTATAATGTAGTCCTAGGATGTCAGAATGAATCATTTTCACCATTCATAAGTTAATAACTGGTAATAAATCAATGATTTGCCAATCCCTAAATAAACAAACTTTTATTGATTTCCTCCAAAGAATTGTTTTTAACTGGCTTGTTTTTGTTTTTACTTTTCGTCCAGACAGTGTTTTAGACCTTTTTTTTGTGGTGACATAAGTTGACATAACAACGACCCAACAACTTTTGGGAGAGAACTTTGCATTGAACACAATAGATTAAAAATGTGATGGTAAAACTGCTTCAGTATTATTAATTTGTGAAGTAATCATCAATATGCCCCAACAATTACTGGTTAGTTTGTGTGTTTATTATGGTTGTAAACAATATGAAAGTTTTATCACATAAGGTGATTAGTTTCATCATGCTGTGGCAACCACAGATGCCACAACTGCTTCCGGAATAACACATTGCTACTAGAACAAGAATCAATTACGTCTGATGGGTTAGAACACGGTGCCCATGGAACATGACTACATCTGAGCCAATTAGGGAATGAAACCATTTAAACAGAATTGGCCAAATTCTCTCTCTATATATATATACACAGCTCCGGATCAGGAAACTGACTCTGTCTGGATTAGGAATGTCTATCTGCAAGGAAATAAATACTACTGTGAACCACTCTGTTTCTCTATTTGTTACATACTGCGTGTGTGTCTAAATGCGTGTCCATTTCTTGAATATCCAAGATTAAAAGGAAGCCTTTGGAGACTGGAACTCCCAGAAACTGCCAAAGAAAATCAGATCATTTATCAGCACCCTGGACATGAGATCGCTTTAACACTCCCATGTCTAAATGCCTTTTCTCTTATAATCTATGCTTTCGTTTAACATATTCCAGCTGGACTTCTTTTCTGGAGCAAGACGTTTCACTTCATCCAGAAAGCTTCATCGGTTTTAACAGAAGATGGGAATATCATGAGTTTATATCCTGGCCTGTGGGTGTAACAAATTAGAGAATAACAAATATACAGTAACCAGATATAAATGTATGTGTGTGTATATTTCATTGACAAACTAAGTGCATTCACCATAATGAAATTATCCACCTCCAGTCATCCCTGCATCCATGCCTGCATGACCACATGTTATCAACTCTTTTCTGAATGGACCGCTATATTAACTACATGGAATACCCCAAGATTGATTCAACTTCCTGTTGGTCCTGCAACTGACCTCTACCTACTGTAACTACACCCTTCAACTTTACTGCTTCCTGATGATGTGGGATTAATATCATAGATCAGGGGTCTTCAACCTTTTTCAGCTCAAGGACCCCTTGGCTGTGAGAGAGACTGAGCACGGACCCCCACACCTATGGAGTAAGATTGCTGTCAAAATTTTTGTGTCCATATATTTGATACACGTGCGTATTTAGTTGTGCATAAAATAAACATTTGTGAGTTCTCAAATGAGTTCAGTCATGCATAAAAAATACGAATTCAAAAATTACAAGTACGAAATCAAAATTTCAATACGCCTCTCAATATTATGGATACGACTTCGCACACGTTACTCAACTGTCAAAATACGTCATCGCCCCATTCACAGGCATTACTGCTGAGAAAATAAACGTTTTGACCGCTATCTTACACACCTTGCCCATCTCAAATCCTGCCGTCATTTGAACCGTCAGTTATGAGTGCCTACATGCACGCACGCACACACACGAGCGCACACATTCTAAACAAGCGTTATTAACAGGGGGGTAACATCTCGTTTCTTTACATAGTTGCATAAATTCGCCCTATAGCCTAACAGAATGAATGTCACAAGGGTTAACTAGCTGGATATATTCAGCTAAATTCAGGCAAAGCTTCATTAGCTCAAACTGATACAGACAGAAATATGCCTCTTCCTCTTGTGTAAATATAACTTCGTCTTTCAGAAGGAAACATGAGATTATCGTTATCATTTTATTGTGATGGAACGTTGGATGAATGAATTCGCGCAGAACGCCTTGAAGTTCAAAGACCGCAGACTCTCATAAAAAACAACAAAGCAAAACATTACATAGAACCGCAAAGTTCAGGGTTCATCAGTCCCAACACTGAACAGACGAATCAAACGTAATTTATCTCCCGGAATGAAAAGAACGAAGCTATTTAACTAAAACGCACGGGGGGGAAGTGTGCTTTAATCGCGATGATACAACTCTAATAAAAAAAAAGATCACAAGGGTCACATTTTTTATTATAGTGGGACGAAGAATTAAAGATAACTGATCAGCTACCAGGTCCTAGTGAGAGCACTGAACCTGGTGAGTGGAGCTTCTCTAATCTAGGACTGATGGGATTTGCGAGGCAATGTCACATAAGGCTCAGGCTGAAGTGGTGACCTGTATTTGTACATTTATGAATGCTAATGTGTTTTGGCATAGGTTAGCAAAATGTTACACAGGGATCACATGATCACATGCATGATTCATGGCCTACAATGTGTTATTTAAATACGAATATGAAGCAATTTTCTTTTGAACAGTATGTTAACTATGACAAATTTTATTTTTTGGAAGAGAAAGAAAATGCTTTAGACAAAATATTTTCGCGGACCCCCTGCAGTACCTCCGCGGACCCCCTAGGGGTCGCGGACCCCCGGTTGAAGACCCCTGTCATAGATTATTGATGCTAATTAACAGTATGGACTAATTGTTATCTGAGCTAATTGCTAACCTTTGCATTAACCTATAGCCAGTTGGGTTAGTCCCTTGAGCTGTGGATCTTCTGAAGGTTTCTTCTAGACCACTATAAAAAAAATATATTTTTTCTTTTCCTCTGTTTCTCCTCTGAAGCACCATGATGACACATGACTATTGTATGAAGTTGCTGTATAAATATATTTGAATTGAATTTATGAGCCTGTAAGTCACCAAAGGTTTACAAATAGGCCTACATCATCTGTAGGCTATATTCATGCACACAACACCAAATACCATCACAGACTCTGAGTTTTAAGTCGTAAGTTATCCCTAGTTAAAGGTACTGTAAGGACACAAAGCACCAATATTTGAGGTATGGGTTATAACAGAGACGTTTTTGCTTATAATCAGCCAAGGTGAAAACTATGTTCCAACATTGACTTGCACCTGAAAGGCAGTGGAAAAGATAAATACCTATATATAGGCCTACTCTTTTGTATGGTTAGCAGTGTTGGGGAGTAACTAGTTACATGTAACAAAATTACGTAATTTAATTACAAAATAAAAGTAACAGTAATAAGTTACAGTTACATTGAAAAACTGTGTAATTGAATTACAGTTACATTAAGGAAATGTTCAGGATTACATTTCAAGTTACATTATCTTCCACAGTGAAACATTTGTTGTCATGTCTGAACTGCATGTCTGCACTTGTGATGATGACTGCAATGTCAGATAGAAGCTCAGTGTTGGCCTTGCCCAGGGGTGGTCAACCAGTCAGAGACCCAAGAGCCACATTTTTACTGTGTTACCGCAAGGGCCACATCATACATGGGCACACATTAATATCACCCCCCTTTCTCTCACCCACATCATGTAAGGCTGAATGATTTGTCTTTACGTTCGACAAAAAACTATAAACTCCCACTGATGGTTAGGCCATAGTAATGCGACCCATTTCACTGATGGTAACGGTGCTGTTGAAGGGCACTATGAAATATCCTGCATAGACTAGTTGTTATGCAAGAAGTCTGTGTAAAAGGCTATTAGGCTACCCTTACTTATTAAAAATCATATGACATGACTTCTTACAACAACAGTTTGAAACTAACATCTTCAGACATCTCAGGTCATCGAGTTTGTGTTGTACTTTTTGCTGTCTAAGATCTTTTCTCTTTGTGTGAATGTTTGGGTCGCGCCCATGCAGAATTACAGCCTACAATCGAAACCCACCAGTGTTTTGAACACTCTCGTTACAACCCTCCTGCTGGTTAAAGCCTTCTGTGCTTTAAGAGTAGGACTTACATATTTTAGCGTGTTTGACTACCAGGAAAATTGTTTGAAAATTGTGCTTCTGGATCCGAACAGAGCAGAAATGTATGATTTTTGCTACCTGCTATTTTGCTAAATAATTTGTTACTACACAGTCACGTCATGTCACGTCAACTTGCTTTAGAGAGGCAGGAACCAACAAACAGTTTTCAGATAGTGTTGCTAGACGGACCACAATATTGAGGACAAACATGGCGACGTCCCTCCTACGAATAGGGCGACTCGGGTCGCTCAAGGTAAGTCATTTTTTTGTGATTAAAAATTAATAACTTGATGTGGCTGGTCAGTGCTTCATAGGAAACATGTTGCAGATGATCATAATTGTCAAAAATAGATATTAACTACAACGGCTGCGTTTGTATTTTCTGTTGTCCTTTAGACTACCCTGAGTCCAGTACGCTAATAGCCAAGTGACGTTAACGTTAGCTGACATTCCTAGACAGAGGGTAAATCCCGATGTGTGCATTGTCTTATTCAGCACCTAACCAAATAAATTAGTCTTTAATTAAAAAATGATGCATCTTTACCACTCACGTCATTATCATTTAATAGTTAGCATCTGAGAGGATTTACATGTCCCCGGGTTTCTGGCTTTCTTTAGCGCTTGTTGCATCGCTAACGCAGCTCCTGCACCTGTGTGTAGCAAGACGAATTTATAATCCATGTCTGTAATACCATCGTATGCTTTTTAAAGAATATATAATGCACAAATATGCAGATTTTGGTATTAGCTAGGCATTACATTATCCAAGCATACTGTTAAAGTATTGATCAGGTAAATGCAAAATGTGATTTGAATAACAGACTATTTTGCTTAACTGAAATGGCTAAAAGCTACAATTGGAAGAGCAGAAGTAGTTTGACTCTTGTCGGTTCAGTCAAGTGAAGTAGACATTTGTAAATTGCTAGGCTATCTTCTCTACAGGTGAAGGTATATTCAGGCTACATAACTGGCCATTTTGCGGGTTTATTTAAAATGTTGTGGGTAGGTGCGTTTTACCACAAAGTTAAAGGAATAGTTCGGTTTTTAACACATTGAGCCCCTTTCACATGTTGTCTAAAATGAAATAAAGTGGTTGACACCAAAATCTTGATGATTACTCCTGTCTCGGGTATTTGGGAAATATAGAATCGCATCTGCCTGCCTTTAAAATGGCTTGCAATGGGCATGTGTTGTTTCTATCCTTAAAACACTGGTTTTAAAAAAAGTGCTACTCATGAAATGATTAGTGGCGTTTGCTGATGTTCCAACCCAAGTATCGTAGCAAAATACAGTTTCTGTCATGTTTTATTTGCCATTTTGTAAGTCCCATAGGGGTCAATTTGCTCCTTCATATAAACAAAGTGCCAAATAAAACATGACGGAAGCTTTATTTCGCTATGATACATGTTTTGGAATATCATTGAGCACCACTAACCACTTGGTGAGTAGCACTTTTTTTAAAAACAGTGTTTTAAGGATAGAAACAACACATGCCCATTGTTCGCCATTTTGAAGGCAGGCAGAGGCGATTCTACATTTCCCGAATAGCCGAGACAGAAGCAAGCGTCAATTTCGATATCAACCACTTTATTGCATTTTAGACAACCTGTGAAAGGGGCTCAATGTGTTAAAAACCGAACTATCCCTTTAAGGCTATATCCAGCTTTATTTTGCATGCTAGTCACCCATGAAAAGATGCATTTATTCCTTGCCAAGATGAGTCAATTTCATATTTGTTTAAATATCCCATGAGAATGGCAACATGTTTTTTTGTTTGTGTGTTTGTCTGCGCAGAGCGTTCAGCGGGGAAGCTGGAGCTTGTTGAGGGGTCCCCCAGCAGCGTCTCTGTGTTCCAAACCAGAGAAGCCTAAGAAGACAACGGTCCCTAAAGCCAAAGCACCAAGTAAGACATGCCCCCTCATGTTTGTCAAATGTCTCTCTTTAACATAAACTGTAACACTGACTCCCACCCCCAGCAGACGGTAAGACATGCCCTTTCATATCAGTGTAATGTCTCTCATTAGCCATGTTAACACTATCTGGCCAGGCTAAACTAATAGGGGCGTGTTATGAATCGCATCACCTGCAAAGTGGCAAAATTTTGCATTATCCATTCAGCTGTGCGTTTTTGAGAAGTTGAAAAAGCTGCAAGCCCAGTGGTGAAAACCACAACAGACCGGATGACCATGGTGGTAGAACTGTGATAGTTTTGCAGTCTGGACACTGAAGTTGAGGTTAGTGACCTGGGCTGTCCTCACCAACTCGTGCGACAATGTAGTGTGAAGATAAAGACATTAAGACAGTGTACACTGGCAGTGATCAGGTTAAACAGGCCCAAACTTTACAGTGCTATAGGGACCCTAAGCCAAGCCTATCTACGTTTGGTCAGTTGGACCTCACTGAGAAACAATCTTGGTGTCGTGTTTGATTTGTGTCACAAACGTTACATACACATGCTCCTGATCATACTCTTGATCTACATTGAAATACTACTGTAAAAAAGGTGAAATTGTTTAAATGAAAGTAAAAAGTTTAATAAACAAGTAAAAGAAAAACAAAATTAAATAGATCATAGTAGTTCATATGGTTATCAATACCTACTGTATGTGGCCTGTGGACACAGACATGGTTAGTCTTTTTGTGTCCAGCATCTTTCAAAGACTTTGGCTGCTTAGAAGTGGGACAAAGAAGTAATATTGTGTATAAGATAGGCTAGCCAGGCTATCATTTTCTGCCAAGGTGAATGGGGATGGCATTAGTTTGTCCACCCTGAGACAATAGGTACTAGGTAGACTAGAGCTTGCATTGATTCAATTTAATTAAATGTTATTTATACAGCGCATTATACAAAAGTCATGTCTCATAGTGCTTCATAGCAGAGAGCACCAATGAGCAACAGTGGCAAGCAAAAACTCCAAACTCCAAAAACACCAAGAACTGGCTCCTACCCAGAACATCTGATGCATCCTAACCTCGCAGTTATCTTTTAGGACTCATCATATCTCTCATAGTGTCCCAATTTTTTTGTACATTAACCTCGTCTTCACAGAATCATGACACAGTGCCTCAGCTGATTTCATTTAGTTTTTTGTTGTTGTATACCATCCCTACAAAATAATTTAAAATGTCAATCTGGAATAATGTTACATGTAGTATTATACTTATTTGTAAAAACCAGACGACTAATGGAGTTGCCATGTAGTGTTGCACTTGCAGCCTAGTTTTTTCAGGTGAGTCTACTTCAGATACATGTAATACACAAAACTACAGCAGGTGAGTCATCTTCAGATACATGTAACACACAAAACTAGAGCAGGTACCTATTGTGATGTGGTGATCTCATGTTTTGTTGACTGACACTTGCGCCAGTGCTGCTGTCAGGCTTTCAGATGTTCTAACCCTGAGTAAAGCTGTTCCACTCATCGTTTCCATAGCGACACTGAGAGAGGAGGAGCGGGCCGCTCTGCTGGCCTATAAGACACCCGTTTCCTTCCCCGTTAAGCTCCTCCCTCTTAGTGCATCAGCATCTGCCACTGCAACACAGGCAGCCATCACAGAAGCCACTCCGCTTGCAGAACTTGCAAGCACTGTTCTTCCTACAGAACATGCTAGCACCACAGCTCCTCCTGAATCTGCCTTAGAACCTGCAGCCTCAGAATCTGCCCCAGCAGAAGCCGCTGCACCAGAGGTTGCTGTGGAGACAGCAGCAGTGGAAGCTGTTGCCCCGGAGGTTGCTGTGGAGACGGCAGCAGAAGCTGTGAGCTCGGAGGTTGCTGTGGAGACGGCGGCAGCAGCAGAAGCAGTTGCCCCAGA
>JAGFZM010001292.1:51375-72882 GCA_017657215.1 Limnothrissa miodon
GTTGCTGTGGAGACGGCAGCAGCGGAAGCTGTTGCCCCAGAGGTTGCCGTGGAGAAGGCAGCAGCAGAAGCTGTTGCCCCAGAGGTTCCTGTGGAGACGGCAGCGGAAGCCGTTGCCCCGGAGGTTGCTGTGGAGTCGGCTGCAGCAGCAGAAGCCAAGGCCCCAGAGGTTGCTGCTGCGGCCCCTGGAGATCAAGATGCCTCCTCGTCCTCCTCTAGTGACTCGGATTCAGACTCTGACTCGGATTCAGAGTCAACTGCAGTGGCTGGGAAGCCAGAAGTGAAGGTTGAGGCCCCTGAGATGAAATCTGATACCACCAGCCCAGAACCTCTGCCGTCCAAATCAGCTCAGGAGGTTCTGGAAGCTGCTGCTGAAGCAGTAACTGAAGCTGTAACTGAAGCAGTGAGCAAGGCTGTAACCGAGGCTGTAACTGAGGCTGCACATGCTGCCACTGAAGCGGTGGTGGAGGCCATGAAGGACACAGTCATTAAAGCTGCTGGTCCTTCTTCTGAGGAGCTGGTCGATGCTGCCACCCCAGCTGAAGCAGAATCTGCCCCCTCGGCTGCTGAAGCGGAGCCTGCCCCTCCTGTAGATGCTGCAGCCGAAGAGGTTTCTGTTGGCCCTGTTGAAGTGGAAACTGCCGCTGCTTTAGCTGAAGAAGTGGTGGACCCAGCCCCTGTTGCTGTTGAACTCCCTGGTGAAGAGGTGGTTGATGCCGCCCCTGCAGTAACAACAGCTGAAGCAGCCGCTGCTGCAGAACTGGAAGCTGCCCCCTTTGAAGCAGAAGCTGTGACCACAGCAGAGACTGAAGCAGCTGCAGTGGAACCTGCCTCTGTCAAGGCAGAACCTGTAGCTTCCCCAGCAGAACCTGAGGCTGCCCCTGCTGCAGTGGAAGCTGCTGCTGTAGAACCTGAGACTGCCCCTGCTGCAGTGGAACCTGAAGTTGCCCCTGCTGCGGTGGAAGCAGCTGCTGTAGAACCTGAAGTTGCCCCTGCTGCGGTGGAAGCTGCTGCTGTAGAACCTGAAGTTGCAGTAGAACCTGAAGCTCCTGTTGAAGCTGTAGAGGAGGAACTAGTGGACCCAGCAGCTGTGGTGCTGAAGGAAGCACCCTCCACGGAGATGCCAGATGGTACACACACACACACACACACACACACACTGTCATACACACATCAACACTTCTGTTCAATGATCTCCTTCTTTCTCAAGTGGTTCTCATTGCTTGACATCACGTGTGTCTAACACTTCCTGAACTCTGCATCATATGTAATGTTTTCTTAACTGTGCGCTGGGCGTAGGTTGCTCGTATTGATGAGTTTTACTTTGCTTGTGCTTGTTTTCATAACTTCTTTACTCTGTGCATGTGCTGTACACACACCTGTTTTCACCATAGCCATGCTCTCTCTCTCTTGCTCTCTCTCTCTCACTCACTCACTCACACACACACAGTGCATGTGCTACTCATGTTCGTTTTGCCATACACACACAAACTTACACAAATCACCCACCTTTTTTCATCATAGCTGTGCTCTCTGACATACTCGCACAAGGTTTTCTGGTTCTGCTTGAAGCTCAAACTGTGCACTAGAATGGTCAATGGACAGTCCATTTAACTATTTGTAACCTTGTGAGACTATAGAGAACCTCTTAAGCTCTATCAACCATATTAACACACTTTGCAACAGACACACGTTAAACTGACATGGCATTTAACTGTAACCTGTTTTCCAGGAGGTTCTACTCCATCTGCGATCGAGAGTATTAATTTCCCATTGTGTAGCCATGATTGCATGGACTTTTGTGTAGGGTCATGAATCTAACTTTACTTACTGAAACACACATACACATTACATATGCTACTCATCATCATTATTTTCCTGCCCTTGCCTTAACTTTGACCTCTGACCTCATCTGCCCTGCTGTGAGTGCGTGCATCTGTTGTCTTCCTACTATTTCTGTCTGTCTCTCTCTCTCTCTCTCTCTCTCTCTCTCTCTCTCTCTCTCTCTCTCTCTCTGTCACTCCTACACACATGCACACAAGTGCACACACACGGACTGACATTTATACAGTTGTTTGTTCTCCTCCTTGTGTTCTTCGCTTCTCTCCCTCTGACCTTGCGTCGCACGTCTCTCTCTTACTCTCTCTGACGCACCCTGGAACTTAAATCTTTACTTTCATTTGAACCTGCCCTTGTACTGGATACAAGGTCTCAGAGTTTGGCTAATGATGTCTTAAACCTGACTAAACTGGGAATTAAAGTTAACATTAATGTGTTTCATGATACTGTAAACGGTAAGGTAAATATTAATCAGTTAACTTTAAAGTGTTTGATGTTACTGTAATCATTTATGTAAATATTACATAAATGTGTAGTTAATGTGTTTGAGGATACTGTAAAGGGTAAGGTAAATCTTCACCTGGTAATGTTAGTGTTTTGATAATGTTACTGTATTTGTTAAGGTAAATTTACCAGTTAACGTTAATGTGTTTGATGGTACTGTGATCAGTGGGTAAATATTCATAAGTTAACGTTAATGTGTTTGATGATACTGTAAGGTGTGTTTCTTCAAATTGATGTGTCCAGTGTTTAAGGGTTAATGCTCATGCCTTGTGAACTGTGATAATATTTACCATTTTTGCTATGGTTAAGATTCATATTTTATTCAGTAATAAATCGATATGTGTTATGGCTTGGAGTAGCCACACACCCCACACACACTTCCTGCACTTGTACAGGTCTAACAATATGGCTAATGTTTTTCTTTGTTTCATTTTGATAAGGACTCCAATTTCACTGTCCACCCTTCTTACTACTTCATGTGTGTGTGTGTGTGAGGGAGAGTTGAGGGTTTGTGGGGTAGGGATCTGTGTCCTTCTGCCAATTTTCTGCAGTCAGTGTATGTTGGCCAATCAGTGTAATCATTGAGACACCAAATATTAATACTGGAGAATTTGGATTGATTGGTCACTCCTGCATGCAACTTGCTGAGGATCTGTGTGTGTGTGTGTGTGTGTGTGTGTGAGAGAGAGAGAGAGAGTTAATAAAGGTATATTGACTGTATTCTGATGGCCTTGTGTTTCTGTGTGTTCTGCAGAAGAGGAACCATTTGACAACAGCAAGTATCGTAACCTGCAGCATCACCAGTACAATGAGTACACCTTTGCTGACCTGGACGTGGAGATGAGCAAATTCCGCCTGCCCCAACCATCATCTGGACGACCATCACCACGCCACTGAGCATACGCATACACGCACACACACCTTACTCATCCATGCCTGGACGACTACCACCACACCACTGAGGACACACAGACACACCTCATATCCAACTTTGATCCCATGTTTAATGTAATGAGATGAATGCAGAATATGTAGTAATCCCAATAAATGTCTTCTAATTTTAAATCTTTAACAGCTTTGTGTGTGTGTTTATGAACATGGGTTTATACAGTGAGGTAGAAATCATGGAAGGATCTGAAATTCACAATATAGATGCATTTCCACTCTGAGACACAGAATGTAAAAAAAAATCAGGAAATCACATTGTGTGATTTTTAAAAAGTTTTAAAAATTTGTTTTGCACTGCTGCACGTAAGTATTGAACACCTGGGAAAATAAGTGTTATTATTTGGTATAGAAGCCTTTTTTTGCAATTACCGAGGTCAGATGTTTCCTGTAGCTTCCCACAGGGATTTTGGCTCACTCCCCCAAACAGATCTCCTCTAGATCTGTCAGGTTCCATGGCTGGAGCTGTGCAATATGGAGTTTCAGCTACCTCTAAAGATTTTTGATTGAAATAGGTCTGGAGACTGGCTAGGCCACTCCAGAAACTTGATATGCTTCTTATACAGTCACTCCTTGGTTATTCTGGCTGTATGCTTTGGGTCATTGTCATGTTGGATAACCATCCACAACCCAAGTTCCGTGACTGAGGGAAAGAGGTTGTTGCTCAAAATCTCACAAAACATGGGCCCATTCATCCAATAGTGTCCCCTTTGCAGAAAGCACCCCCATGCTAAACACAATTGGATGCAACTTCTCCTTTTTCCTCCGGTGAAGTTTAGACCAAAAAGTTCAATTTTTGTCTCATCTGACCACATGACTTTCTCCCATGCCTCCTCAGGTGTATTTAAAGAGCTCAGAGAGGTGCTACTAATTAAGATTACTAAGTGGAATAGAGGTGGACTTCTTAAAGGGAGAGTAACAGGTCTTTGAGAGCCAGAATTTTTGCTGATGTTCAAATACTTTTGTGCAGCAGTACAACAATTCTTTAAAAATCATACAATGTGATTTACTGATTTTTTTACATTCTGTCTCTCACAGTGGGAATGCATCTACATTGTAAATTTCAGAAACCTCCATGATTTCTGAATGGGGAAACTTGCAAAATCACAGGGTGTTCAAATACTTATCTACCTCACTGTATTATAACCCTAACAGTAACCCTAACCCTAATAGTTAAAGGGATAGTTCGGTTTTTAACACATTGAGCCCCTTTCACAGGTTGTCTAAAATGAAATAAAGTGGTTGACACCAAAATCTTGATGATTGCTCCTGTCTCGGCTATTTGGGAAATATAGAATCACCTCTGCCTGCCTTTAAACTGGCTAGCAATGGGCATGTGTTGTTTCTATCCTTGAAACACTGGTTTTAAAAAAAGTGCTACTCATGGAGTGATTAGTGGCATTTGCTGATGTTCCAACCTAAGTATCGTAACAAAATACAGTTTCTGTCATGTTTTATTTGCCATTTTGTAAGTCCCATAGGGATCTATTTGCTCCTTCATATAAACAAAGTGGCAAATAAAACATGACGGAAGCTTTATTTCGCTACAATACATGTTTTGGAACATCATTGAGCACCACTAACCACTTGGTGAGTAGCACTTTTTTAAAACCAGTGTTTTAACCCCTTAAGGCACACCCGCCCATATATGGGACGCCCAGGGTCTTGGCTTTCATTTTAAACCAATTTTATGTTTCTAGGTAAAGGGGTTTTCAAGTTATAAACTTTTGAATGTCAGTAGGCCCTCGTTTACAAAAAGTCTCTATGGGAATTTACATAGGGGTCCCAATCAAAACGCATAAACATATTTTTCAAAAATGTATATTCAAAAATCATATTTTTGGTCTTTTTACTTAATTTTTTTATGTGTAACAGGTTGAGAGATGGAGTTAGGACTTAGATTTTCAGTGATTGTCAGTGTTTTTTTTGTATTTCTGTTCCCCTCAATAAAGTACAGCTCCCCAGTGTCAGCAACACTCAAACAGCCCTTCCTGGCAACATCATGGTCTAGGGCTGCTTGGTCGACTGATATCAAAGTCAGAATTAGCTATTTTCTCACAGCAACTGTATTTGGACAGGTTTGAGAGAGTTAATGAAGATACTGAATCCATCAGGACACATACATGCCTGACACCAATCTTTGATGTACTCCACATTTCCAGCTACACTCAGGGCCTTTAAGGGCTGGCCAAATAGACCACAGAGTTCACCAGTATATCTTCAAGATAATACACAATACACATCTATCTCAGGTTTCATACATACCAGGAAGTCTCCAATTTAATGTCTATGTCAAGTTTTTATGTATACAGTGCACATGATGGTGTATTTCCTCAAGATACTACAAGCCTTTCCACACCAATGTATGCATGTGTGTGTGCGTCAGCTTGTATGTTTATGTGTGGTGGGCCGATGTGATTTTTGGTCACTTATTCTTTGGTCAAGGCTAAGTGACCAATTTGTTTTCCTTTCCTTAATATGTAACCTTTATTTTAATTTACAGTGTACTGTGTGTCTGGTATGCAGAGATGCATACAGTTGCTTGTTGAATAATGTGCCACATTTATGGGAATATTTTATACACAATGGCCTCCAGATGTAGAAGTGATGCCAACTCTGGAGCCGCGTAGAGATCAAGATGAGGTTGGAGAGGGAGATGAAAGGATGTGAGTAGAACTTGTGGGGGAACTGCTTTTAGAACATTTGTTTACTCATGGTGAACATACAGTACTATGTACATGCATTATGTACTGTGTACAGTACATGTGTTGCTTCATTAGTGTCCTTTTGTGTGAGTTTGTATGCATGCATAAGGGAGTGTGTGTGTTCTCTTGAGTGAACATGCGGGTTTTCTTCAATCATTTGCACTAACTGTTGAAGGGTTTAGATTTTCTTTCTGCAGGGAGGAAGAGGAGAGAGGCTAGCATTAGAGAAATCACACGCAAACCACACACATACAGTGGGGCAATATTTTGTAATTATTATGATGCTTAAACAAAACTATTGACATTAACTGTAGTCTACAATTCAAGGTCAACTATTCACTGTACTTTTCCACATGACACCGGGCAGTTAGATTGCCCCTTGAGCCGTAGATCTCCCCAAGGCATCTTTCTTAAATAACTACCACAAGGAAGTTGTTCTTGCCCTGTTGCTCTTGGGTGTTCTTTGTTAAGGCATGCAAAGTGTCACCGCTATTAAATAGCTAAGTGTAACTGAATTTAACAGCTTAGAAAACAGCCTAGACAGTGATGTAGTAAATAAGCACATGTAGTGGAAAAATCATTCAAAGACATTTCTTCCAGCCCTCCCACTAAGAATCACCTTAACAGGAAAAGAAAAACAGCCTTTGGAGAGATTCCTGACTGTGCTGTAGCTTTCAGCCATCACCCCAAGGACATAGTCTTTATCTTGTGTGTGTACCTTTTTGTGTCTCTATATCCGTGGAGTGTGTGTGTGTGTGTGTGTGTGTACCTCCATGTGAGTATGTATCCAGCTGAGTGTGTGTGTGACGCGTGAGTAAACTCCAGGTTTGTTCCTCTCAGCACATCCCTCTCCCCAGCTGACCACGCCCACCAGCTTCCACACAGAATCTACGTCACAGGCCAGAGGACCGCCGCTGTCTCCCTACACACACACATACACACACAGAGAGTCTGCTGCTATTGACTTTAAAAGTCTTGAAGTTATCTAAAAGAAGATGTCTATCTACACTTAAAATATTAGCAAATTAAGGTAACCACCATCACTGTTTAAAAAAAAAAAACACAGTTAGAATCTGTTTCCCAGAGCATACACAAACACAAGGTTTTTGTGTGGAAAAGCTAAAAAATGGAGGGAGATTTGTCACTGGTTCTGAACCAGCACTAGAACTGTCCTGGTGAAAAGGGGATAACGCACACATACACAGTACACACACACACACACACACCTGACAGGAGTCTGTTCCTCCCTCCAGATATCCAGCGCAGATCATTCCAGGTGAGATGATCCCTGGGTAAACACCTGGCTGTGTACACACCTTAGTGGATAAGAGCTGGACACGAGCCCCCTGGAGGGAGAGACTAGGCTCACCTACACACACACACAAACACAGAGAGACCTTTGTGGAGATGAACTGGAAAAGAGCCCCATGGAGGGAGATACTAAGCTCACCTACACACACACAGAGACCTTAGTGGAGATTAGCTGGACATAAACTGCCTGGAGTGATACTAGGCTCACCCACACACACACACACACACACACACACACACACATTAGTGGCCATAAGCTGAACGAAAAACACCTGGAGAATAATCCTAGGCTCACACACACACACAACTTCGTGGAGATGAGCTGGACACAAGCCAACTAGAGGGAGATACAAAAATCAACTAAACACACACACACACACACACTAGCCACACACAACGTTTTCACTAGTCAGGAATGACACACACATACACAAACACATACACAACAGGGTATTTTTCCCCACTTCCTAATATGGCCTGTAGTAGTGGCTTTCAGAGTTACTAGCCACCTAGCGTTTTCACTAGTCACAAATCCCACACACACCTTCATACTCAAGGCTGCCCCAGCCTGAGATCCAGCATCCTCGACCCTCTTGAAACACCTCTCCAAAGCCTGGTAGACAAATAGGCTCGACCAATCCTGAGACGGATAGACAGATAGGGGGAGGGATAGAGAGAAATAGATGGATAGACAGATAGGCGGAGGGATAGAAGGAAATAGACGGATAAACAGATAGGGGGAGGGATTGAGAAAAATAGATGTAAGCAACCACGCCCACCAGCTTCCACACAGAATCTACGTCACAGGCCAGAGGACCGCCGCTGTCTCCCTACACACACACACATACACACACACAGAGAGTCTGCTGCTACTGACTTAAAAAGTCTTGAAGTGATTTAAAAGAAGATGTTGTCTGTCAGAAATCTATCTACACTTCAAATATTAGTTATTGGTTATCATAAGGGCCAGTAGGAGGGGCTTACCATTAAAAGTGAGGGGATCGGCTAATTTGATGAGGGCGATGTCATAGTCCAGGCCCTTGGGCCGGTACTGGCTGTGATAGATGATTTTCTCTACGGCAATTGACTCAGCTCCGTTCACTGGTTGGTCAATGACACCAACATGCACTGACCACAGGGAGGGATATGCAAAGCTGAAACACAGACAGTCATCATTCAGTATGTGTGTGTGTCTGTGCACTTGTGTGTGTGTTTGTGCATGTGCAAGTGTGTGCGTCTGTGTGTATGTGTGCGATACCTATAGACACAGTGTGCTGCAGATAGGATCAAGGTGTGTGTATGTATGTGTGTGTGTGAGTTACCCATAAATGCAGTTAGGATCCAACTTGGCGTGTTTGTGTGTGTGTGTGTGTGTGTGTGTGTGTGTGTTTCTGAATGGAAAGTGAAACGTTTTCAAGCTCAAAAATCTAGTTGCCTTAACTATCACTACCACAGCTTGGATGAATGAGAATCTTCACAGACGTGTTTTTTGTGTTTATTTGTGTTTATTTGTGTCTGTTTGCCTGTGTGTGTGTATTACCCAAAAACTCTGTGTGCTGCAGTGAAGATCCAGGTGTGTGTGTATTTGTGTGTGTGTGTGTGTGTGTGTGTGTTACCCATAAACGCAGTGTGCTGCAGTAAGGATCCAGGTGTCTGTGATGATAGATCCTCCACACAGGTGCTCGCTGTGGAAGTGGAGACTGACCTGCCAGGGGAACTGCCCCTCCCCCGACACATTACCCCCAACAATACGAGCTCCGAACCTAGGTCTAAAGCCACAGGCTACACACACACACACACACACACACACACACACACACACACCAATAAGCACACATTTGAAACATGGAAAAATTCAAATAGTGTATGTGTGTTTGCTCATGCGCCTCACAAAGTCTGGTGTGTGTGTGTGTGTGTTTGCTCATGCATCACTCTTTAACTGGGGTATGTGTGTGTTTGCTCATGCACCACACTAAGACTGGTGTATGTGTGTGTGTGTGTGTGTGCGCGCACCACAATAAGACTGTAACACTGCCACTGCAAGGCCTGGGGCGTCACACTGTGCATTAGAGAGACAGACTCACCTTGGCACCTAAGTGTCACAGCCATCCCAGAAGGGCACTGTGTTTTGCTGCATGGATCAAGGAATTACCGTTAGGGCCTATACAATGCAGTGTTAGCATTAGGGTCTACAGAATGAAGGGTTAGTGCTGTGTGTGTATGTTAGTGTGTGTAGGATATCTATTAAAACATATTCATTAATGTGGTTATACTTATCATTTCACTGAAAATGGCTACCATTTCATGACCCCGACAAAAGTGGGTTTCTTAAAGCCTCTATGTGTAGGATTTATCTTCTATTTATCTTCGTCTTTTATTAAAAATATATTTTTTATTTAAAAAATATAATGTAAAACGATGGTAATTACCCCCATGAATAAATTGTAGTGTTCCCGTAAACTTAAACATTTATATATAGATGTGGCTGGGTACCAAATGAGAATATCCATTTTGTGCCGGCATTTTCAAAATGAGGACCGTGGGAAGGGGAGGGCTAATACATTTTATTCAAACGTATGCAGTATACCACTTCGCTGATAGATGGGAGAAATTCTCATACGAAAAAAATTAAACGCACACATAGGGGGTTTAAGAAAATAATCAGTGTTTTTTTAGACATACGTGTATGTGGGGAGTTTTAGTGACCGTATACATATTTTTGATGTGTTAAAGGAATTATTTTTTAATAGGGGGAAGGAGAATATACCCATTTTCATAAATACCCAGGTACGTGTAAACACATTCTAATGCTGCCTCAAGCTCCAGGATCTCAGTCATCTAACGAACCCTAACCCTTAGTCTCCTGAGGTGTTGGAGGCTTGGCTAGCTAGCATCAGATTACGTGTGTGTATGTGTATGTGTGTGCTCTGTGTGTGTGTGTCTGAGGGAGGTTTACTCATATTCTAATCGCAATTCTAGCCAAGGCAGCATCCATTACGTGTGTGTGTTTGTGTGTCTGTGCATGTGGGGGGGCTTTTAATCTCGGAAGGAGGTTTACTCATGTACATCAAACACAGCTTGGCTAGCTAGCATCTGTTATGTGTGTGTGTGTGTGTGTGTGTGTGTGTGTGTACCACACACAAGACAAATTACTTGTGTATGTGAGTATACTTAAAACTTATTCAGATTCTCACCTTACAGTTCTTGTATTGTATGCTTACTTGTGTGGTGTCTGTGTGTGTGATTTTGTGTATGTGTTTATGTGTTTCTTTATATGTGCATGTGTGATTCTCACCTTACAATGCAAGAATTGTGTGCTTATGTGTGTGGTGTGCACTTGTGTGTTTGTTTGTGTATGTCTTTACATGTGTATGTGTGATTCTCACCTTACAATGTCTGGATTGTCTGTATGTGTGTGTGTGTGTGTGTGTGCTTCTCACCTGAGATAGCTGGGATTGTGTATTTTTATGTTTCGAAGGTGGCGGGGCCCAGTAAAGTTAATTGACACCAAATTGCTCTGAAACTCTTCTTCCACGGAACTCAGTGACAAGAACACCGAATCTACATAACTAACACACATACACACACATGCACACACACATACACAAAAGGAAACATTTGAGTAACCCAATCGACAGGAAATTAGATATACGTTTGAACAGGTCTGTGTGGGCATTTTGTGTCTATGTGTGTTTACATTTTACATTTATAAAAACAGATTTATCCAAGGTAACTTGTATTTGCCAGCTACTAATCACTTTAGGCACCTTAGGGAACCTTATTCTTAACCAGCTACTAATCACTTTAGAGCACCTTAGGGAACCTTATTCTTAACCAGTCTCTATAGAACACCTGAAGATACCAGGACCTTGACCAGTCTCTATAGAACACCTTAGGGTACCAGATCTTTGGCCTGTCTAGTCTCACTAGAGCACCTTAAGCCTGGTCCACACACGTCGCTACTTGCTGAGCGATAAGATAAAATAAAATAAACGTGAATGCGTTCCATGCATCCCTCGGACTGGTGAGGAGAGTACAAGCAAGAGCGATGTGGGTAAAGCGATTACCAATCAGAATGCAGGATACAGATTATTGACCGGTGATGTGAACAGAACACGGCCGCTTGAACAGCCAAACTAGTGTCTCTGTGAGTAGGGATCAAGCGAGGAAGTGAATAGCAATGCGTATATGGGGCTTTAGGATACTAGGGCCTTGGCCTGTCTCTCTAGAACACCTTAGGGTACCAGGGCCTTGAACAGTCTTTCTAGAGCACCTTAGTGTACCAGGGCCATGACCAGTCTCTCTAGAACACCTTAGGGTACTAGGGCCTTGAAGAGCTGAGTTGATTACAGGTGTGACCCTATGTGACCCAGCTGGTTGCAGACGGGAGCACTAAGGTTGTGTATTCAATTCAATTCAATTTTATTTATAGCGCATTTTTACAAAAGGCATGTCACAAAGCGCTTAACACAAAGGCCCAATGAGCAACAGGGGCAAGGAAAAACTCCCTAGCAGCGTTTTTTGTTTTTACTTGTTATGGTAAAGGAAGAAACCTTTATCTGTGTGTGCACCTTGTGTAGCCCAGCTGGTTGCAGGCGGGAGCACTAAGGTTGTGCATGTGTGTGTGTACCTCGTGTAGCCCAGCTGGTTGCAGGCATGAGCGGCCAGGTTCTGTTTCCATCCATCTGCACAAACTGTCCTCCAGATGCCTGAGGAGAACAGCTGCAGGACCAGAGAACGCCCACTGACACGCACTAAAAAACACAAACAGATGGTCTGAGTGGGTGGGTGTGGGTGTGATTGTGACGACAGCTGCAGGACCAGAGATTGCCCACTGGTCCTTTCCTGTAGTTTGTGTGTGTGTTTGTGTGCTTGTGCGTGCCCTACCACAGCTGAGTTCGTCGTCTCCTGAAGGGCAGTCTTCTTTCCCGTCACACTGAGAGGACAGCGGGATGCAGTGAGACGCTGAGCCACAGCGAAACCTTCCTATACAACTCAGGCCCACTACAGACACACACACACACACATTATACATATACACTGTGGCTGATTTCAGAGCTCTACTAATCAGCAAAACTAATCATTTTGTACGTCTGTTGGCACTTTCACAACAATTTTCTTTGTATTTTTGTTTGGAATTTTATCTTTTTTGTATTGTATAGCAGCCTTGCTCTTTTTACATTACCTCTTTATTGTAATAAAACTAACTCTATCTATGGTACACTAAATTAGCAATTAGGCCTAGGTAGCCATTTTGACCATTTTTTTGGCTTTGTGGGCGTTCCATGGTGTGCCTATTCCTACTTCAGTAGTGAGCTACTAACAATCTATGTTAAGTATAAATATCCAGTCATAACAATGATGTTTTATGGTTTAGCAATGTTTATTTCTCACCTCAAATGAAAGGACAAATCATGGAAAATGTTAAACTATTTAGATATATACATATACCTGCATCTCTTCAAATTCACTTCTAAACTCACACAGCCGCCACGCCTCTTGGCTACTATAAAAAATTGACGGGTTTTGTCACCCAACATTTGCATAACAAAGACCGTTTTCTATATAATTGCCTTTACTTGTTGCCTTCTGTTGCCTATTGCCCAATCTTAATTGAAAAATAATGGTAGTTTGTCGCCTTGTTGCGGTGTTTCTGTCGCCCGTGTGACCATAGGGTGATAAATATGCAGGTGGCAGTTTAAGAGAAGCAACAGAGAAACACAGATTATTTTTACACTCACACACTTACCCCCGAGGCCAATGGCGAGAATTAAGGTGATCAGCAGGACTACACAGACTGCAATTAGTAATTCCATCCTGCGAGCATACAGCCGACTCCTGATGGTCTGTTTCTCTGGGTGCACACACACACAAACATGCACACACACACAATCATACTTATATAATCACACACATCTTCCTGACATCTTCAGTGCCCATAGGCTGGCAAGCATGTTTCAGTCGGCTGGCTAGCTAGCACATCTCCAGAGGCCATAGGATTGTCACTCAACTGGCTAGTGCATCTGAAGGGCCCATAAGCTGACTAGGTTATCATGGGCCTATAAGCTGGCTAACATTTCAGTCCACTAGCTAGTGCATCAACAGTGGCCATAGTATTTTGATTCGATAGCACACATGGGCAAATTTGATAGTAGCGTGTTAGGTTTGACTAGCTCTCATATACTGTACCAAAGGTCAAATTTAGTTAAATGTTAGCTCATATCTAGGAAGAACAGTACGTTTTTTCTAAATTTCATGACCAACACTAAGTTCCATGTCAGAGAAACATTTTTTGTCTACTTCAACATTGTGTTTGTGTGCGTGTGTGTGTGTGAGTAAATTAATTTCTCACCTGAAAAAAAGGGCTGTACTTTTGTGACTGGCAAAGCATGAAGGGGTGGAGCTGTGGGATCTGTGAGTGAGTCCTGATTGTTTTCTCCAGCTTTAATGGGCGTGACCAACTCACTGGGTGGGGCATCTTGGTTCTCAGGGGGAGGGCTGTTATTGTTGCCATGGGTGGAGCTTAAAGGACTGACATCAGCAGTGGTAGGAGTCTGGACAACTGGAAGCTCGTCCTCTGTGACGGACACCACCTCCAACTACAAAAACACACAGCATAGACCACACACTAGTGATGGCGGTCTGACCCATAGCCCGCGGGACCCGTGGGTTGGGCGATGTGGTCTGTTTTTTTTTTTTTTAAGTATATTTCTGGGCTTTTTTTGCCTTTATTGATAGGACAGTGGAGAGAGACAGGAAGTGAATGGGAGAGAGAGGAGGGATGCGGGCGGGTTGGGTCAAAATCTCAATAATTTTACCAAGTTATTTGTTCATTGATTTGTTTTGTGTGTGTGTATGTGCGTGTGCATGTGAGGATAGAACGCTCTTCTTCCCTGTGGGATTGAGTGAAATGGAGAGCGGAGATAAGTGCGGGTATAGTTTCCAAGTTTGAAACAGTGTGTTCCTCTTTCCTATATTTGAAAATATATTTGAAATCTTTTTGGAACATTTTGCCACACACACACACAAGTAGATACATGCAAACACAGCACATTAACTATTATACAGTAGAATACATCATCTCAAGTGGCATTGTTGCATGTCTTAGAGTCGATTAAGGTCCTACCAACTGTCTGCCATGACAACACATATGACACATACCCTCAACTACGCACAGATACACACATACACAATCACAGATACAACTGAACACATGGCAAATGGATGTACCAAGATATTGATGAGATGAGATATTGAAGTAAGAAAAGGGAGGTTGTGTGTATGTCTAGCATGTACAAATGTCATTTTTGGACTTGTTTTGGCATAGAGGTGAGCAAGATGGGGGTTTCTGCCTTTACTGGTATAGGGTTTTTCTAATTATAGAATTGAGGGCCTAACTGGAGGCTGCCATGGGCTGCTGATGTTTCCTGCTGCTTTGAGTCCATCATATTCAGACCACTCAGGTCATCACTGGGCCATTAGCCCTTTGCTAACTAAACATTACCGAGCCATTAGTCCTTTGCTAACTAAACATCAATTAAAGGGTCCCTTAACTGCTAACTGAGCATGAATGGGGTCATTAGCCCCTTGCTAACTGAACATCACTTGGCTATTTTGCCTTTGCAAACTGAGCATCACTGGGCAATTAACCCTCTATTACTTCACATGTCCCTCATAGCACTGACTATTTAACCTTTGCTATATATATGGTATTTAATGCTATGAAATAATGGTAAGCTGTTGTCATAGTACAGGAGAAAATACCAAAAACACCAGCAGATGCCATAAGTTCCTCCTAACCTAGAGTTACCCCTAACCTTAACACTAGTTAATATCTGGGTACCACCAGTTAAACCTAACCCTAACACTAGTTTCTATTTGTGTACCACCAGTTAATCCTAACTCTAACACTAGTATCTATCTGTGTACTACCAGTTAAACCTAATCCCAGCACTAGTTACTATCGGGGTGCCACTAGTTAACCACTAGTGTGTACATACAAAGTTCTCATACACACATACCTTCACACACACCCTTACCTCTCGCTCCCCCACTTCTCTGTCTTCCTCAGTGTGTGTGTTCTCCTCAGCACCTTTGGGTGAACTTTCCTCTGAATTTGCCATCATGCCAAACACATACACACACACACAACCATACACACTCAACTGTCAAGACACACACAAACTAGCTAAACACATAATAATCTACAGGCAAAGCTCATTCTCTTTTGGTTCGATGTCTCTTTCTTTCACACACACACACACACACACACACAACCTGGCTAGGTGTGTTTTGCAGGATCAGGTAACATTGTTTATCACCATGGTAACAGAGTCAGTTTACAAACAAAAGCAGGTATGTGTACACACACACACACACACACACACACACATATGTGTCTGTCTGTCTATCTGTCTGTCTGTCTAGAGGGAGAGAGAGAGTTCATAAGGGTGTAAGTATATGTGCACATACGTGTGTGTGCGTGTAAGTCTAAAAGTACACCCAGGACTGAAGACATGAGAGGAGGAGGTCCTGTTTCTCTCTCATGTTTCTTCTCATGTGCTTATCAATTAATACTTATATGCACTACCCACCCTAAGGGCGAAATTCTCCGGGTGCCTTAAGTCAAAGAAAGCACGTAGATGCACTCTTTTCAGCTTGCGCGCATTCTGCCATAGGCTCAAATCAGTCACTTACACGCCATAAGGCCAGTTGCGCGCTCTAGGCGGATCAACCCTGAAATCGGGGCGTTCTTCATGGAAAGTTTCCTTGCACGTATTCTCCTCCTGGCTTAAGTCTTTTTACTGTTATGCACTTTTGAGGGCTGTACTGAGGTCAAGCGCCACTATAGGGTGAAATAGTATATTGCGTTTGATGCCAAAGTTCGAGACATTCTATATTACATTGTTCATCATTATTTCTAAACTGCATTTATCACAACCACAAGAAATTATCAAACAAAATCATCTACTCTGTTCCTGTTGTTTTTATAATCCTCAGTTGTCTCCTGTTCTAAATATTGTTCAATTAAAATACGAGATGTGACCATGTTCTCAAAAATTAAAACCAAAATGCCAGTCCTGCACTGCCTTGCTTAAGTGGGAACGAGAGAAGCACGCAGACAGCCAAGAATTTATCGGTTTGTCCTGTGTGACTCACAGACACCCCACTCTGCGCTTTCGTTTGGACCGTGAGGTCTTTGCAGAAAATCAGCTATGCTGCCACAGCAATGATGACAGCACTACACCAGTCAGTGATCATCAAGGTCACAAATGATTCTGGCATCTTGGTTGTTCCAGGGAGTTCCATTGCATAATCTTTAATCACACAGCGGATTTTGTAGTAGTTTGAGAAGTGCACAATTTCGAAATGACATCACTTTCACAGAGATCGTTTTTTGTGTGTGACTACAATCTTATCTTTATTTTTCCTCCCTGTCCTCCATGGAACAAACAAGCTATGGTAGAAGGGGCACATTTTAAATGGTTTTCGCTGGTAAAGAAGCGCTAAATTATCTATGAATTCAATGAAATTGTCATGTCATATGCCTGTTTGAATTTAAAGTCATGGTTTGCACTTTCTGTTGATTACAACTGCATATTCATGGTTAATCTGAAAGTCCTTGTTCCATGTCTGCACTGCCCTCTATTTTGGGTTAATACCGCCCCTTTCGTAATCCCGCCTTGATTTGGACTTTAAGCGTTGTGGGAGGGGCAGGTATTGAAAGAGGAGAATGCGCGCAGTACAAAGGCGCTAAAATGAAATAAAAACCAACTTGAGCGCTTATCAGAGAATTCTCTGGGTGGCTTAAGTCAAAAAAGCACGTAGCTGCACGCTTTTCAGTCTGCGCACATTCTGCCATATATTTAATCAGTCACTTACACACCAAAAAGCTAATTGCGCACTCTAGGTGGAGCAAAACCCTGAAATCAGGGAAATGTAATCACTTTGACTGAGAGTGTGTTTTTTTGTGTGTGACAACAATCTTATCTTTTTCTCCTCCTTGTCTTCACAAACAGGCTAAGGTAGAAGGACCATGTTTTAAATAGTTTTCGCTAGTTAAGAAGCGCTAAATTATTTATTTCTTAGTTTGTAATTGCGCACAGTTTATGAATTCAATGAAATTGTATTTTTCTGTGGTATTCGCAAATGTTTTGCACTGGATGAAATATTATGTCAATGTGTTAATTGATTTGTGGTTGTACTTTGATTTTGATAGCTTAGTTTTAGGCACAGACATACGCTTACCGGTAATCTTGTCATGTCTGTTCGAATTTAAAGTCATGGTTTACACTTTCCATTGACTACAACTGCATTTTCATGGTTAATCCGAAAGTCCTTGTTCCATGCTTTCCTAATAACCACCTTGGCACAGAAACTGCCTTCACTTTGGGTTAGTAACGCCCCTTTTGTAAGGCCGCCTTCATTTTGACTTTAAGGGGTAGGCATCAACAGAGGAGAAAATGAAATCGCGTAAAAACAGACTTGCGCGCTTATTGGAGAATTCCGCCCTTAAGCGAATAAGTCTGTTTTTACGCCATAAGTCTGTTTTATTTCATTTACCCGCCTTTGTACTGGGAGTATTCTCCAATTTTGATGATGCAGTTGCGCAATATCATATTGAAAGTATTTTCAAGTATTTTTTTAAGTAAGGGAATATTTAGAACAGGAGACCAAGTCAAACAAGGATTATAAAAAAAAACAGGAACAGAGTTGTCGATTTTGTATGATATTTGTTTGTGGTTGTGATAAATGTAGCTTTAAAATAATGTTTAACAATGTTATATAGGCCTACAGTAGAATGTCTCGAACGTTGGCATGTTCAAATGAAATCAACATCAAACGCAATATACTATTTCGCCATAGAGGACCCGATAATGCACACGGCTGAAAGGAATTATTTTATATTATCTGTATTTCCTGCAGACAATGTGTATCCAACTTTTAAGGTGTGAACTCTCTGTCTCTGTGCGTGGATGCAGGCCAGGCCTCTTCCTGGCCAGGTGTTAACCTCATTTACAATTAGATTGGTCTATAGATAGTTGATAGTTGTGATCCGTGCACACAGACAGAAATCCATGCCCAACTTTGTTTGACTTGTTCTTTTGGAGTTAGAACTGCTTTGAAGTTCTTGTATTTAAGCTAGGACCAACTCGGTGTCCAGTTAGATTCAGATTGTAGCCACTGCGTGCGTTGTAATCTGAGTCTCCCTTGACGTCATTGTATAAGCAATAAACCTTGAACTTTGACTCTCCATTGGTAACCTGGCTGCGTTGATCTAAAATCTATAGCATAATTTTGCTATCACGGCACACAGTGCTTTCGCGACTTGTGCAACCTATCATTGCTATTTTGTGTGAGCGCATCGTTCTTTTTTCCGGCAGCAATGTACGTTGTCAATATAGCAGATGGGCTCTGTCGCTCTTTGCGCTCAATTAATAAGTAGCCTAACTGACGGCTATTTGACCAGTGGCAGACATACAGGGATGTAAATACACCTTTCAAGCGAGATTGTCAAGAAACAAGACTGTAGCCTACATATTAGGCTACACCACCAGAACATCATTTAAGTTAATATTTTGGTTATATATACTGTAAATCTCCCATTCCTTCACCTCGCGCACATTTTCTTCACATGAAAACATTTTGCAAGTAGGCATGGAACATGGACTTTTAAAGGGAATGAGAGTGTGAACACCTATTGGTTTGTAACATGCTACACCCCAAACACACCCATGACTAATTTACTCATTTAAGAGAACCCATTTGAACTATGCACCAGGCGCGATGTCCACTTTTTCTAAAGGCAATATAGCATTCTGCGCTGGCCCCTCCCCCACAGAGAACTGCGTTTTAGACTTCAGACTATGTGCGATTGAACTTGAAAATCCGGCCAATAGTGGTGCTTGACCTTAATACAGCCATCACAGGTGCGCAACAGTAAAAAGACTTAAGTCAGGAGGAGAATACGCGTAAGGAACCTTTTCATGAGAAACGCCCCTCTTTCAGGGTTGGTCCGCCTAGAACACGCAACTGGCCTTATGGCGTGTAAGTGACTGATTTGAGCCTATGGCAGAATGCGCGCAGGTTGAAAAGCGCGCAGCTACGCGCTGTATTTTGTACTGTACTTAAGCCACCAGAGAATTCCGCCCTAAATGCATATTAAAGAGGGGCTAAGCAACATTCTGTTTTTCTCTCTCACGAAACAGATTAATTAAATGAAAAATGTTGCATAGAGGGCCTTTAAACAAACCTCTATCTTCAATGCACACCAACTATGTCCCCGCAATGAATGAGAATTTGCTAGTGGAGTTTAGAGCTAGCTATCAAAAACATTAATAAACTTTCTGTCAGTGATGCTAATTTAACCCAAACACTCACAATGCTTGTATAAGGTAAAAAGTGCTTTATAGAGTATGACATCACAGCATAGTGTGCAATAGCGGTACTGTAGCTGATTGGGAGGCCACCAAGCAGCCGAAGGCTTTGTCAGTTATTAAGATTTCATGTTTTTTTAAACTCTACTTTTCATTGTGCTGAATCAGCTGTTTTGCACAGTGGCCTCACAATATGGCCGACTTGCACTATGGCTCCCAAGCTTCATTTGTGATGGCACTACTTGATGGCAGGGTGGTTTATTTGGAGTATACCACAGGATAGCTAATTCAGACAGCAGCTGCTGTGTTATCTATGAGTCCATAGTCTACATACTCAGACGTTGGGTTTAAGTGGAGCTAAAACCTATTGTAGGCTAACTGACAGTCTGAATTTCGTTATCCAGGAAACTGTACAATGAAAATAAAAGTCTTGAGTCTTGGAGTGATCAGTCGTATTTCAATACAATTACAAAAATGTAATGTAGGCCTATGAGTTGAAATGAATTCAAATTCTTATTAAATTGTTTTCAGTTTAAAGTAGGCCTATTCTAATTAAATGTTCAAATTTATTGACAGATTTAATTTAGGCCTACTTTTTTTTTTTTTTTTTTTTCTTTTTTTTTTTCATTTATTCCAACCAGGTGATTCTATTCGACCATAACCTGACGATAACTTACTAAGGTTTAATGCATGGCGGGTTTAATAAAGTTATAGATTACTTTCTACCCCGTTAACGGTCAAAGTCGGCTGTTTCACAACCGGAGTCCAGAAGATCACTTGGACCACGTGAGCTGATGACGTACCCCGGCAGGAGCTGCTGTGCGTTCAGTTCATGTCTCGAGCTCTATTCGAGCTCTCCTGTTACCCGTGTACAAAGTTCAGATTTGGTCTCAGCAGCAGCCGCTCGCGCCAACTCTCGTGCCGTTGTGTTGCCGGTACCTCTCTGCTAGAATGGAGTGTCGCGTGCTGTCCGTACAGAGTCACGTGGTGCGCGGTTACGTGGGGAATAAGTCTGCGTGCTTTCCGTTGCAGGTAACGTTAAGACTGAGAATAATAGGCACTGACACCTGCGGTGGTTAGTCCCACCCCAGGGCTACGTTGTTTATCACATTAATGGTAATTTACCTTTGTGTGTGTACGCGCAGGTGCTGGGTTTTGAAGTTGACTCCATAAACTCCGTCCAGTTCTCTAATCACACAGGTGAGGTAATGTGAGGTGAGGTGAGGTGAGGTGAGAAATGCGATGTCACTCCACAGCCATAGTTAGATTATGATACAGTCAAGTTAACTGTTACAATACAACAGTACACACAGCCTACTAACTAAATTCTTAAATACTTTTTTTTACTGTAGAGTATTCTAAACACAACATGAGGGTGTTTGTAATTGTTAGTGCTTGGTGTGTGTGTGTGTGTGTGTGTGTGTGTGTGTGAATGTGTGTGTCGTGTGTGAGAGAGAGAGAGAGAGAGAAAGGGGTTTTGAGTTGGCTTGATATAAATGAAGACGGTGAACCCTGTATTGCGTAATGCTTTTCTCATAACACACACACACACACACACACACACACACACACACCACACACTGGGGGATTTTGTAAGAGTTGCTTTGTTCGCATACCCCCTCACAGACAATCCAGCTTCCCCCTCCCCTCACTCTTTCTCTCTGCCCCTTCTCTCCCTTCCTCTCTTTTTCTCCCTCTTACACATACACTCAATGATTTTTGAGCTAAAACTTACTCAAACTGGAGTGATTCTTGGGAAACATTGAGATGTTAACAGCAAAAACACACTCACACCTGAAAATTACACTGGTGATTCCCTACTGTGCA
>JAGFZM010001292.1:72892-107612 GCA_017657215.1 Limnothrissa miodon
AACCAGCTCACACAATATGATTATATACTTACAGGTACACACACACACATATACTGTACATTTTCACTAACACACACTTAACCAGCTCAACCAAAGATGGTTTAGAACACTTGATCAAGATCATAGATTATATATGATTTGTGTAATTTTACTGTCATTGCTTGTGTGTAATACCAATGACCAATGACTAAACAATAATAATTAATTTCACCACCATCTAGCTATCTAGGTGATGTTGGCGCAGAAACAGTTTTTGATTGGGTTACTATGGGAATATGGCTGGGAATGCACACTAGCTCAATAGCACCAGGACTTGTACTTGTATATTTTTGCAAGCAATACATGATAAATTATTTTTTTCATTCATTTAAATTGACACAAATAGCAAGGTTGATTTTGAGGTCAATGAGACTGCGATTTACTGATTTTAAAGTGTTACCATGGAGTTACCAGCTTTTAGTTGGCTAGCAATTAGACAGCATGACACTTCTCTGACTGCTGTAATGAACTTTTTCTCCTTCTCTATGAAGGTATGGTTTTATTTGTATGCTTTCTGTTGCTTGGGTGACAAAATGGCAGTCCTCTTTTAAAGTTAGAGGCAACTGGACATTTTGGAGCTTGAAGACATTTTACTTTTCATCCAAGCCTCATCAGATCTAAACTGTTAACAGGAATACCAGAGGATATACCCTGGGCTGGGGGTATAACTCTGAACTGTAGACCACAGCCCTCATAATGTGACAATTATTTATATAGGCAGGCTTGCCGGAAAGCGGAACGGACCGCCTAAACCTTTCCCTTGATAAGAGTCTTTAACGTCTTACCAAATAGCAGCCAAAAAGGCCAGAGACAAGCATTTTTCTAGTATCACAAATAAACACTCTTACAGACCTAGAATCTTGTTTAGTACCATAAACTCAGTGATTAATCCTATAATTTCTCCAGATGTTGAAGTATCTACTGACATCTGTGAGAAAATTCAAAAATTCTTTACAGGATGTTGTTCCCTCCCATATCATAAAAGATACTTTTGACACAGTAGGCCCAGCATCCAAACTGTCCCAGCAGGTTTTAAACATGCAGTCATTCAGCCCATGCTTAAAAAACCCAATGTTGATGCTAGCTGTCCAAAAATTACTGTCTTATCTCAAAATTACTGTATTTTCCGCACTATAAGGCGCACCGGATTATAAGGCGCACCTTCAATGAATGGCCTATTTCAAAACTTTTTTCATGTATAAGGCGCACCGCATTATAAGGCGCATAGAATAGAAGCTACAGTAATGGCTGGGGTTGTGTTATGCATCCACTAGATGGCGATGCGCTAAAGGGAATATCAACAAAACAGTCAGATAAGTCAAAGTCAGTTTTATTTGTCAATTTCTTCAAATGTACTTGACATATAAAGGAATTGAAATTACATTAGACACTTGTCCCATGCGTAGACGTTGACAACAATAAAGTGCAGATGCACAACAAAAAACGTTCTAAACAATAAGGTAGTGTTAAAGCCTCTATGTGTAGGATTTATCTTCTATTTATCTTCGTCTTTTATTAAAAATATATTTTTTATTTTAAAAATATAATGTAAAACGATGGTAATTACCTCCATGAATAAATTGTAGTGTTCCGGTAAACTTGGTAATTTCCATTTATATATAGATATGGCTGGGGACCAAAGAAGAATATCCATTTTGCGCCGCCATTTTCAAAAGTACGGGTTCTTGTAGGGGAGAGCAGTATCGTATATTCAGCTCCGCCTCTCATGTTTCTGCTCAGAGACTGAGTAGCAGAAACTGAGATAAGAGCGAGCGAGCGAGCGAGCGTTCGGCCTCCGTAGCAAGAAATTAGGATTGTGGGAAGGGGAGGGCTAATACATTTTATTCAAACGTATGCAGTGTACCACTTCGCCGATAGATGGGGAATTCTGATACGATCCTACACATAGAGGCTTTAAGTAAAAAAAAAAAAAGTGCAAGTCGGCTTAGGGCATTATACTTAGTTAACATACAGGATATGACAAGACAAGACATAACATATAGTAAAGTGTTCCAACAGTGTACACTGGGAAGTAGTATACTAGTCTACTTGAGGTAGTCCCAGGTTGTGGTTGGTAAGGGTTTTTTTGTTTAGTTAGTTTATGTCCATGCCAGGAGATAGAATGCTGAATTTGGATCTTTATTGACAGTCACTTTATTGACAGAAATACAAAGTCACAGGGAAAGTTGTACAATGTCTGTCTCTGATACTCCAAAGCTCGGGGTTTCCTCAAAAATTCCCCCGTTGCATCAATGTTTTAACTGAAGCCTTAATTAACATACGTCCAATTGCATTTCAAAAGCTTATCTGGGTTCAAGACATCTGTCCTATTCGTTTTTGGTCACTTATCTCCAATTTTATGAATAATCATATCCCATCATTATTATGAACACTTTTATTTCACCCGTGTTAGCCCAATTTGCCCACATAGAGGAGCTAGTGTTACACCTTATAGTTTTCCATCTAATGACCTTGTACTATGGCTATAAATCTCAACATCTGGTTGGGATTAGTTCCAAGTCTTATATCTTTTAGGTAGAGCTCAAGGCTTGTTCAATTGTAAACCACCCCTTGTTTTGTTAGACTGGGTTAGACTTCATTTTCCGCAAAAAGACCTGAAAAATACTAAGACACTTATCACATTGATTATACCCTATATCAGGTGTGTTCACAGATTAAAAACTTGTTCAGTTGATATTAATACACATATATGGATATTCTAACTATCGTTCCATGTCCCACTCCATGGTTTCTGTGCGTTTTTGTAACCTTGTATTATGGCTGCTCAATTATGGAAAAAATCATTATCACGATTATTTTGGTCATGATTGAAATCACGATTATTTTACACGATTACTCAATAAATCTGTGTGATTTATTGAACAGAACAGTGAATTCTCCTCAAAACAGATTAAGACAGATAAAACAGATAAAGGCAAACAAAAACAATTATTATTTAATTTTTTTGCCCTCATAGCTCACTGACAAGTTTTGCCTTTGGTACAAGCTGCTCTGCAGAATAACGGAGTGGGATCACGTGACTCCACATGCAGTAGTGTTTTTAAAAGGGAAAGTAATTTAAATAATTGACCTGGGAAAATTTGATCGATTATAGGTTCTGAATGTCGATTACGATTACTTTTCGATTAATTGCACAGCCCTACCTTGTATGTGGTGCATCTATGTGTGTGTGCTTCAAGACTTGTTCCCTGTTTGCGTGTGACCAGGGCTCATTGTCTCCTTGATGCTGGATTCTGACCAGTTCCAACCATCCTCCCTGGCCACTTCCACAGAGTGTTAATTTTCTGTGCTTCCATAAGGCCGCTTCATAATAAATCTCTGCTCTGTGGCAGGTCCCAGCACCACCTGGGCCTTCACTCCCTTCCACAGAACCTGATATCAGTCTTTCTTAAATGATTTAGTTCTCAACCTAATGAGAATATAGTTTCAGCTTTGTGTGAGCTCCTTCATGGTCCAGTCAATAACCGGGTTCAAACCCAAATAAGGGCCTTCCTGTAGGCCTGCATGGAGGCCTCTATGTGTGTGTCTGTGTGTGTAAGATTGATTGGAGGCCCTCTGGACATGGACGTAAAATCACCACAGTGTAAAGTCCACCGTAAAATACCGTTGGCATGACTTTTCATTTCTATCGGTTCCTTGTTGCTGTTACTGTACTTTGCCATTCACTTTATAATATTGTTGATATTATTGATCAAACAAACTTACCGATAACGTCTACTAATTGAGTTTTTCCCCCTTGTAGCCTGCTTGCAAGGCTCTTGACAGCACTGAAACTGTCCTGCTAAAAGTGACAAATGACCTTCTACTCACCCTAGACTCATTTTGATTTTATTGGACCTTAGTGCGACTTTTGACAGTCGATCATAAGGTCCTATTAACGCGCCTTGAACATTGTGTGGGCCTTACCGGTGCAGTGTTACACTGGTTAACCTCTTACATCACAAACAGGACCTTTTCTGTCTCTATTAAACAATTCTCCTCCTCCTCTGCCCCTGTTTGCTATTGTATCCCCCCGGGATCCATCCTTGGGCCGATTATTTTCTGCCTGTATATGCACCACTAGGCAATATCATCAGAAAACATACTATTTCCTTCCACTTTTATGCTAATGACTCCCAGTTATACCTCCTACTAAAATCAAATCAGTCTATAAAGCCCCTCCTTGACTGCCTAAACGACATAAAGTCCTGGATGTCAAACAACATCTTGCAATTAAATAGTGATAAAACTGAAGTCATTATCTTCGGCCCCCATAAATCCCCAAGTTCCCTTTCCAATAGACTTGACTATCTTACCCCTTATGTTAAGCCCCATGCAAGAAACCTGAGTGTCATTCTTGATTCTGGACAATTTATAGTTTATTGGTCTGGACTCTTTTGATAAACAGATCAGCTCTGTGGTCAAAAACAGTTATTACCAGTTAAGAATCATTGCTAAACTCAAATCTTTTCTGTCCTATCATGATCTGGAACAGGTCATCCATGCCTTTATCACGGTTAGACTACTGTAATTACTTGTACACTGGCCTCTCCCAGTCCCTTCTTTCACACCTCCAGCTGGTCCAGAATGCAGTGGCAAGGTTGCTGACTGGCACCAGAAAGTGGGAGCATATTACTCCAATTCTTGCCTCCCCATCCAATACAAGGTACAATTTAAGATTCTACTGCTTGTTTTTAAGGCCCTACACGGGCTGGACCCATCTTATATTACTGACCCTATCCCTGACCCTATCCATATCCACATCCAGATCCCTTAGATACACAGATAAATCATTATTATCTGTGCCCCATTCACGCCTAAAACTGATAAACAACAGAGCCTTTGCTGTTGCGGCCCCACGGTTATGGAACCAGTTACCCTCAGACGTCAAGTGTCTCTATCCATCTCTGTTTTTAAATCTAGACTTAAAACTTTCCTCTGGCCTTTCCCTCCCCCTAACCCGCACTGTCCTTCATAGATGTATATCTTCCAAGTATCTACCAAGTTTTTTCTACATCAAAAGGTGAAACATTCAACATTAGTATAAATAACAATGAGGAACGTAAGTATTTGAACACCCTGCCATTTTGCAAGTTTTCCCACTTAGAAATCATGGAGGCTTCTTAAATTTACAATGTAGGTGCATTTCCAAACTGAGAGGCAGAATGTAAAAAAAAATAATGAAATCACACTGCATGATTTTTAAAGAATTTATTTATTTTGCGCAGCTGCATATAATGATCAGATAAGTAGATAAATCGGGAAAATAGTGAGGGAAACTGTTGTTTTCCCAGACAACTTTCAATGACCTTGAACAACTGTGCTATGGATTGATTTCCACTGAACTTCTCCTTTAAAGCAACACACCACCATACTTCAGTATTGAAATATGTTCTTCCCCTAACTTAGACGAGCTGATACATACTTGTCTCGTCTCTGTGCGTGCACTCAATCGCTCTGGTGCACGACTTTGTAAGCATTTAGCTTAAGCCAGTTCTTTCAGTTCATCCAAACAACATAGAAGTTAGAAACAACCAAACGCATCCACATCTTTCCTATTTATATGTGGATACTCGAATAGTTATCTATGATGGTTGTGGTGACACAAAATAAAACGTAGCAATTTTCTAAGCAGGTAACAAAGAGAACTATGTATGGTGGAGAAACACTTGGGAGCCCTTTACCGTCAGCGCAGTAACATCCTAGGGGGAGAGGAATTTTCAGGAGTGAGCATGTTAGCTGGAGGAGCTGGTCAATGACATGAAGAGAACTGGGACCACATTTTCAAAGGTCACTGTTGGTAGAACACTATGTCGACATGGCTTTATATCATGCATTAAAGACCCACTATGCAACATTTTTCATTTAATTAATCAGTTTCTTACTGTTTAGGATGCTAAAATGAGTCATTACACGGCAAACGAACGGTGTAGAATGCGCCACTGTGGCCTATAGCGGTAGATACAGCACTTGCAATGTTCAGCAGCGCGGACCGCCTCCAACAGAATGCAGTGCAATACAATGCAGCCTTTTGAGGGAACTTGTGAGAGAAAAAACTGAATGCTGCTTAGCCCTGCTTTAACCTCTGTAATTGCAAACAATGGCTTCTGTACCAAATATTAATACTGTTTTTCTCTGGTGCATTTAGATTTCTAAAATTATTTAGAAATCATACAATGTGATTTTTGTTCAAAAGTTGGAGAAAAATATATATTTTTTTTGTTTTCAAAATTTGTTATAGATATTTTAAACGAGTCAATGATTCCTAATGTAGCACATTGAAGACAAAATATAGATGCCCTAGTACTGGGCCTTAGAGTACAAAATAATTTACTTAAATGTACTGTAGTATGATGATCCATTATGAGTATGTGCCAACTGGTAGCCAACAGAGAGATATGATTTGAACCAGGGTACAGAATCTTTGATCATGTGTTTTCCACGATGAGCACTAAAAGTACTTTTCAGTGTTCAGCCTCATTTTCACACACATTGGTGCTGGAAGTTGCTATGCAAGATGCCAACAGGTTTAGGACAGGACAGAATTGATGCCTGTCTTTAAGGCTAGGGCTCATTAACTCTGACCCTATCACAACCCTAGGTCAGGCGGACTTTGGATTGTGTCTGGTGGTGTTGAACTTTGAATTTGTCACCTGTTTATGTGTTATATGGTTAGTCTTGTTACTGAAGAAATGAATGACTCAGAACAAGTTAGTTTTGTTCTAATAGGTTTGTAACCAGCTAAACAAAGTCCTATCCCTTCAAACCTTCAGACCTTAGACCTCCTCTATCAGTGGCCATTCCCACTACCCCCCCCTCAGCTCAAGGCTCAAAAGTGTGTGTGTGTGTGTGTTTCCCAGGCTACTGCAGAGATGAGTCTTTCCTGCAAAAGGTTGTTGATATGGTCCAGGAGCTGAGGAATATAAACCCTAAACTGGTGTATGGTAAGTTAGGACAGACATACACATACATACATACACACACACACTCACATTGGTGGCTTTCAAACAACCCGACTAAAAATAGACCCATACATTTAGCTGAACACCAAATGATACCCTACCTCACATACTCACATATTTTTCTCAAAAATACAACAAAATACACAGATGCAGGCTTCTGATTACCTCACCACTGCCTTATTTGTTATAGTCTTTGTCTTATTAACTGCAAACACTGATCCTTATGTTATGGTGCCGTTTAATGTGGTCTACAAGTGTCCAGAATTTTAGGAATAGTCACATGATGGGATAAATCTTGCAACGTCATAGACATTACAAATAGACAGTGACCATTTGGCTACAATTTTTTATTATCTATGAAGAGTTAGAGTTATTTGTTCTTTGGGTCAGGGTTACATTTATTCAAAATAGTGTTGGCACATAACACACACATATAGACACACTTATGATTGCATGTGTTTCCCTTGCAGTCTGTGACCCAGTGATGGGAGACCATGGCTCAATGGTAAGGTTAAACACGCAAAACCCACATGATAGTGATGGTGGGATAAGTCTCAGGATGGCAATGGTGAACATCTGGGATTAGAGAGTGTGTCTGTGTGTGTGATGTAACGTTCTCTAACATGGCTTAAAGTTTTCAGTCCTATGACGGATTTTAGTCAACCGGAGGCTTTAGAGGTCAACAACGTGACTGATGTGTATTAATTGGAAATAAGTCAGTGGATTGTCATGAAGTGTTTCATTTGATAGTAGAAACTCAAAAAGTCAGAACATGGTGCTTAATGCCTACACACGTTGCTTAAATAAACGAAATAGCTAAGACTCATAGGTTCAAAGCTGCAGGCTCTGGTGTTGCGAGTGAATAGACTATTCTATGGCAGTACAATCCCCTATCACAAATAATGAAATATAGTGTTGTAGTAGGCTACAGTCAGGGCTCTCGACCCTCACGTATTGGCCGTTAAACTCACTCATTAAAATTTTTCCCGGTCTCACACCCGCTTTGCGATTTCTCACGGTTAGAAATTCACTGAAGTTCACTGAAGAAAACGACAGATTCGAACTTAATCAAACTCAATATTATTACCGCTTACCTCCGCTTATTCCACAGTGGTAAGATAGGCAGCTAGGTAAGGTAGGTAGCTACAACCGGATTTTCGTTCAAACAAGTAAATAGGCACAACATTGGTCAACGTAAAACTTAGGGACCATCTGCAAAGTGCAAAGTGCAAAACGCAAACGGATAATGTCAGTAATTTCACTACCAAAGAGTGAAGAGACCAAAGGCTTTTGGAATGTTACCAAGGTCATATCACATCCCTTAGTTTGGTGAAATGTACCTTAGTCTATATTTAAAGATTTTTTTTTTTTTTACAAATAACATTCAATAACTTTGCTCTTATCAACTGTAGCATATACCACCAGAATTAAGACACACCACTCATTATTGTCATACTACACTGAATTCAATAACTTTGTAACTATAAACTAGATCTACCAAAATCATTCACATCTAGGGTGTCATCATGGTCGTACTGCAGCACTGAGGGGAAATGTGCCTATATCTATTTTTATTGGGTATAAAATTCAATAACTTTCTTAGGCTACTATAAAGTGTAGTTCCACCAAAATCACTCTACACATCTAGAGTGTCATCATAAAATAAAGACACCAAAATTGCCAGGGGCCCCAAGGTGGGGCCAGTGTGTTTTTAGGGGGGCTCCAATAATGGTAGAACAGGAGAACATTTTATTTTATATATTTTATATTTAGCTTTTCATTCATTTATATACATTTCTTTCTCACATTAAATCATACTATCTTTAGAAAGATAAAATAGAAAGAAATTTACATACAGTGAGGCTTCTACGTCTTACAAAGCAATTCAATTTTTAAATTTTGCCTACTCAAGTAAGGAAAATTCTGTTGGTTATCTCATTCATTTCCTAAATATATTAAGATAGATATTGCTGTGCAATGAACATTTAGGAAATATGAAGGCTACTAATGAACATGAGCGACATTTACTGACTTCAGTGGCTTTGCTATTCACACCAAAAGATGTGCAATTAAAGGCGCTCTATGAGATGCTGTAGGATTTTAGCGCAATTTCATTTTTGTTTCAAATTGTAGGCATTTGTCTTTGATCGGCTTGCTTTTTACCCCCTGAATACATTGTGAAAAAAAACATGGTCTTGAAAGACAACATAGGGGCTGTAATCCTCAAACGAACACTCAAACAAACCGAGACACAACAAACCAGAGTCAACCAATTGACAACATAATGGTAGAGGATTAACGCATAACGCGCATCCCTTAGTTTGGTGAAATGTACCTTAGTCTAAATTTAAAGATTTTTTTTTTTTACAAATAACATTCAATAACTTTGCTCTTATCAACTGTAGCATATACCACCAGAATTAAAACACACCACTTATATTTAGCACAATATTACAGCCTCTGCGTTGTCTTTCAAGACCAGGTTTTTCCATACAGTGTTCAGGGGGCAGAAAGCTAGCCGATCAAGGGGAGATGCCTGCGATTTGAGATAAAAATGAAATCGCGCTAAACAATGCATTTCAAACAATGACATTGTGAAATTAATATTTTCCTTGTCTTCACCTCTTTGAAGTTCGTCCCTTCAGGGCTCCAGCTGTTAGCTTTCCCAACCTAAATATGCAGTTTGTGCTAAAAGTTCTCTGGCTGTGTGTCTTCAGTTTGCAGAATGTGTAGCGCTTTAACGAGTCTGTTTAGAACTGAACACACGGCGTGTTAGTTCCATTTTTCAAACCAGTGCCTGTAGCAACAAGAAATTAACATTTAAATGATTGGGTGTTCAGTGCAGGGGCCATAACAGGGCCCAGGAGCAGATCTGCAGAGGCCCAAGCCTACTCCGGATCCTATCCATAACCACCTATGCAGATTATAGACAGTTGACATGAACAGAGCACTCTTCTGAGCATGGCACTTTTGCAGTGGCAAGTAAACAATCAAGAAAAATGGCAACCACCGCCAAACTAGTGTCTGAGCGAGTGGTGACCAAACAAGCAAGCAAGAAGTGAGTAGCAACCTGTGTGGATAGCACTTAAGAAGAAAGTGCTGTGTGTGTGTGTGTGTGTGTGCACGTGCCAGTATGTTCTAGAAGTGTTGTTGCCTGTCAATAAGGAGAAAATGGTGTGTGTTTCTGTGTTTGTGTGTGTCAGTATGTTCCAGAGGTGCTGTTGCCTGTCTATAAGGAGAAAGTGATTCCCATCGCAGACATCCTCACACCTAACCAGTTTGAAGCCGAGTGAGTATGTCAGTGCGTGTGGGTGAGAGAGTATTTGCATGGAGTTTATTATGCGTGTCTAACAGAGTTGAGGGTGTGAGTTAGCATGGAGAGTAATGTTAAATTAGGAATTAGTGTATACAGGCATTTGTGTTCATATTTATCTTTATGTGTGTACATTCTAGAGATGTAATGGTGTGGTGTACAAATGGCCAATAATTTATGAGATATTAATTATGCAGTTTCAATTTATATTTCAAATTGTAGGGTTCCAGATGTAAGTAGGGTCCCAGATGTGAGTAGGTTTTCATATATGTGTAGGATTCCAGATGTGAGTAGGGTTCTGTATCTGTGTAGGATTCCAGATGTGTGAGTAGGGTTCTGTATCTGTGTAGGGTTCCAGATGTGTGAGTAGAGTTCTGTATCTGAGTAGTATTCCAGATGTGAGCAGAGTTCTGTGTAGGATTCCAGATGTGTGAGTAGGGTTCTGTATCTGTGTAGGGTTCCATATGTGAATAGGGTTCTGTATCTGTGTAAGGCTATGTGAGTAGAGTTCTGTATCTGCATAGGGTTCCATATGTGAAGAGGCTTCTGTATCTATGTAGGGTTCAATATGTGAGTAGGGTTCTGTATCTATGTAAGGCTTCTGTATGTACTGTAGGGTTCCATATGTGAGTAGGGTTCTGTATCTGTGTAGTGTTCCATATGTGAGTAGGGTGTATGTGCATATGTTTGTGTGTATTACAGGTTGCTGACTGGCAGAAAAATCACTTCAGAACAAGATGCTCTGGAGGTCAGTATTCACAGGGTGGTGTATGTTGTGTCAGTTTGTTAATGGCGGAAAGTCTGTGTTTATTTCTTTGTGTGTGTGTTTGTCATACTAATAATTTAGTGTGTGTGTGTGCGCATGTACATGTTTGTGTGTAAGTGTGCATATATTCCTGTGTGCTTGTGATTCCTAAGTGTTGTCTGAGCTTCATGACTCTGGACCACATACTATTGTCATCACCTCAGCAAACTTGCTGTGTGTGCATGTATGTGTATGTGTGTGTCTGCGTGTGTATGTGTGTGTCATACCAATAAAATAGTGCATCTGTGTGTATGTGTTTTGTAGGTGATGTCTGAGCTTCATGACTATGGTCCGCATACTGTGGTGATCACATCATCTGATTTGTCTTCACCACGGGGGCCAGAATATCTAGTGGCACTAGGCAGCCAGAGAACAGGTAAGTGTGTGTGTGTGTGTGTGTGTGTGTGTGTATGTGTTACCATGTGTGTTTAGGTGTGTCATTGTGTGTCACTAAATATGGTCATGATGTTCTGGTAGTGGGTTATGTATGTGTGTTTAATGTGTATAAACTTGTGTGTAAACTTTTGCTTGTGTTTGTTAGGAATGTTTCAAATGATGAAACAATTGAGAATCAAATGTTTCTCAATACTTCCCAAATAGCAACTACTATGAAATGACTGGGGGATGAAGGGAATGACTGACAACTGAACTAAATCACTAGTGCATCGTGTGTATTTTTGTGTGTTTCATTGTGTACATGTGTACAGTGTGCAAGGATGGCTCGGTGCAAACTCAGCGTGTGCGGATGGATGTTCCTTGTGAGGACGCAGTGTTTGTGGGGACAGGAGATCTTTTTGCTGCTCTTCTGCTGGCATGGACACACACACACCCCAACGACCTTAAGGTCAGAAACACACATACACACACACCATGGACTTCGAGGTCAGACACAACCACACACACACACACACACAAATCTAAATCCACCAATCATATTTTGCAATAGCCAAGCAAGCAAGCAGCAGCCTAGTGCTCCACTCAATATCCTGTTTCACTACAGCACAGTCAGGGATAAGTCTAAAATCCTAGTACCGCATAGTGCTCCCCTCAATATCCTATTGTGATATAGCACAGTCGGGGATCTCTGTAAGGCCTAGGTTTTCTTTTTCACATGTTTATGTGATCAGTGAACAGAGGAAAGGCTATGTCCAGGGTCACACACACACACACATACACACACACACACACACACACACACACACACACACACATACACACACAGAGCAAGACTGCTGATACAGAACAGAACTTTGTGTAACTTCCACAAGTTGATTGTTGATTGTAGTTGATTTGTGTCCTAGGCTGGCAAATGTCAACATTGCCAACTTGCATGTAGATGACAGATTATGTCACAGACGATCACAGAATGGCCTGATATGAATGTTCGTTTGTGTGGGTGTGCAGATGTTTTACTTCCACATGTATGGGTTTATCAGGCCGTGCACAAAATGTAGCCTGGTTTAACCCCCACCTTCAGAGGGCACAGACACACACAATGGATCTCTCTCACACACACAAAAAAACCCCTCTGAACCCTCTGATTCTGTCTTCCTTCAGACGGCATGTGAGAAGACTATCTCAACCATGCATCACGTCATCAAAAGGACTATGACCCATGCCTGTGGTGAGTCTCTGAGTGTGTGTGAAGTGTGATTCTCTTGATGTCCCTGTTAAGAGAAAGTTGCAGAAGAATATTTTAGGTAAACATACATTGATCTGCTGTGATACTGACAGCTCCGCACTGATAGCTCTGATACAGATTCCAGTCCAATTTTGCATATAGGTGCTGATCTGATATCTCCATTTAATTCGGAGATAGAATTAAGAAGAATTATTTAGTTAGTAATTATTAATTTGTGAAACACACTCAGCACACACTAATCCCGGCACAGTCAGCTGCCTTGGTCAAGGCTTCAGTTACAAGTCCGAAGCGCTAACCAGTGGGCCACGGCTGCCCCCAGATAGGCATCATCTTTAGCCTTTATTGCCCAATCTCCTAACTGAGCATTTCAAGCCAAGACAAAACAATAAAAATAACACAGACATAATTAATTAATACTTAATTTTAAAAATATCTAGTGTGTGTGTGTGTATGTGTGTGTGTGTGTGTGTGTGCCATTGTTACATTTTATTTGATGATTTTGGGCCTAGGACTAATGCTGCTTTTCCACTAGTATGTACTCGACCCGCGTTTGGCACATTTTCAGTAGTACCAGGTGCAATTTTTGGTCCCTTCTTCTGGCTGTTTCCATCAGGGCTGAGTAGGGACTAAATGTGACGTCAACGTGACTGCTAGCCACTGATTATAGGGCAGCCTGCACAATCCTTTTTGCGCATTACTAATAAGTCCCATGACCACTGTGTCATCTGCAAACTTGATGATTGAAGTTTGGCTACTATTTGCTCTGCAGTCATGCGTGTAGATGTTGTAAAGCAAGGGGCTCAAAACGCAACCTTGTGGTGCATCTGTGCTAATGGTCAGTGTCTCAGAAGTCAAACCAGCCACTCTAACCACTTGTGGACGGTTGGTGAGAAAGTTGTGTATCCAGTGACATAATGTGGCATTCAGTCCCAGGGCCTTCATCTTTGTGACTAAGGTTAAAGGCACAATTGTGTTGAATGCTGAACTAAAGTCAATGAACAGCATCCTCACATAATTTCCCTGTCCCTCCTCTAGGTGATTCAAAGTGGTGTGCTGGAGGTTTGATATGGTGTCCTCTCTTGACCTGTTAGCTTTGTAGGCGAATTGGAGGGGATCGAATGAACTTGGGAGTGATGCGCAGATAATGTTTTTTACAAGCCTCTCAAAACATTTCATCACAGTAGATGTTAATGCCACCGGGCGATAATCATTAAGGCATGATGGATTCTTATTTTTAGGCAAAGGAACAATGATGGATTGCTTAAAGCAAGCTGGGACTGTAACTTGAGCCAACGATTCATTAAAGATGTAGGTAAACACGGGGGCCAGCTGAGCAGCGCAGGTTTTAAGAACCCTATTGGAGATGCCATCCGGTCCAGAGCCTTTTCTGTTGTTAACTCTCAAAAAGACATTGCACACATCTTCCTCAGAGAGGCAGGAAGGTGTATCCCCACTAGCATCCCACACTGTCTGTACAAGATCCTCTTGCCTATTAACATCAATGCGAGTATAAAAAGCATTAAGTTCATTAGGAAGAGATTTACTCACACTTGTCATTGAAGGGGATTTAGTTCCAAAACCAGTGATGTTTCTTAGCCCCTTCCACACACGTGCTGGATCACCTTCCATGAAATCAGCTTCAACCTTGTCCCGATAACGCAACTTTGCATCTTTTATAGTTCTCCTTAAACTATATGCTGCTGATTTGTAATCTGACATATCACCTGAAATAAGGCCAGTTTTATAAGTGATGTTTCTTTTCTTCAATGCCATTCTTACTTCACTATCCACCCATGGCTTCTGGTTAGGGAAGTTACGAATTTTAACAGATGGAACGATAGAATATTCAAATAGGTCAAATATTGTCAAAATTTAATGTTCATATAACATAAATTCTTTCAAAATATATTACCGGTATGCATTGGCAACCACTTAAACACATTGAAATGCACAGCGCAAGCTGACCCTTCGTGATCTATTTAATGATAAACAAGTGTTTCCAGTGTAGGGAAACAGTCATGCGTTATTTGCGCATGCACAGAACGGATTGTGCAGGCAGCTTGGATCGTGTACCGACAGAGGTCAAGTTATGTTCTCTCCCTACTTTAGAAAACTTTCTGTTCTTAATTACTTTGGATACCAACCCGTACAGTCAGGTTAGTAAAGGGCTTAAGTTATTAATCCTTAAAATTGTGTTCAGCATCAGCAACCACCTCTGCCTTTACTATAGCTAACTCACGTTAACGTTAACATTGACCCATATTGCTAAGCATCAAGTGGAGCATTATTTTTTAATATAAGGCCACACCAATAAAATTAGTTGGTTCTCGGATTTTTTCAGGAAAAATAAGGAATGAGCGAGCGAAATGAAAAAAAAAAAAAAAATGTTCTTAAGGTAAATTAGCACATTCACAGTTAATGTTCATTAAAGACATTTACTCATGTCTTAAGGAAAAACTAAATGCGACCTAATTTATAAACTTAACTTTCACACCTCAAAGCACACTTTTTGTCATGCAGGTTTTAGGCAATGTACAAATACATAATTCTGTCATTCTATGTTATGTAAAGGTTTGACGGTATGTCATTTATTTAAGAGTTTGAGAATCTAAGCACCAAGCAAGCTGGCTGTGGAATTGAGGTATGACATATAATGTAGACTACGTCTAGGCTGCTGTAGCCTTCGTTCAAACTCATTTTGTCACAGTTCATCACAGGGCATTAGAACGTCAAAATCGATTCACCAGCAATCAGTTACTAAAACTTCGTGATCAGCGTAACGGAGATGAATATTCATCAACGTGCAGTCACGTGAATCTAGAAAAGAGACAATTTTTTTTTGCATGAAGAAGCGTGTGTGTGTGCGCGCGCGAGAGGATGTGAGTGTGTAGCCACATGCTATTCATTTATTTATTGACTGATTTTGATGGCGAAACACTTTGAATGGGGTTTTTTTTGCCTCTCAATCAATGAAATATCAAACTCACCTCCACAGAGTTGCACAAGCAGACTGCTCTCGGCACTGTGAGTACAATTGCGCAAAGTTCTCATCCTCTTTAATTTCAATGCACTTGTCAAATGTTTTTTTCTTCTGATCAAATATTCTAATAATTGCAAACACTGGCCTAGCAGGATCCACCGGCATCTTTCCTCATATCATGTCTCTTGTCTCTTGCACTCTGAAGTGAAAGGCGCGATTTGATTGGTTTTCGACGTCACGTGAACGCAGTATGCTTTTTTTCAGTATTATAGCTATCAGCCACGGTGTTTTTTTATGTTTGTGTGAGTTCGAATTCAATTTTATTTTTATTTCATTTTGCATTTTTTTCAAGCGGCAAATCCGAGAACCAACTAATTTTATTGGTGTGGCCTAACCACAAACTAATGTTAACGGCGGCAAACATTACAGATGAATTTGTTATTATAACGTATCGGTTTAAAAAGCTTTAAGGCTAGCTCTGAGGTAAACACATTTGTCAAGTTTCAGGGTGCTTTGTATGCAGGGTGTGTAAATACATAATCAATAAGCAACTTCTTTGTTGAGACATGTTTCTTGCTATATGCAAGGTTTTCTATTCTACACTAAGATTAGGCTGATACATTATTGACAGAGATTCAAGTTTGCTCATGGTCATTGTCAGGGTACACAGACTCAGGACAAGGTTATCCGGAAAACAGGTGGTTTTATTCAAGTCAATTTAGTCACTTAGTCTAGAGCTCCATCTGGGAATGAGTGTGTGTTTTTGACATTATTCGCACATAATTTCCAAAACATGTTCTGTAAACATGGAGCCAGCTCAGAAAATGTGTGCGACCACATGAATGTACGCAAAACGAGTGAAAACGATGTAAATCATACACCAAACCTGTACGCTGTGACAATGTGAAAACGGAACTACGCAACAACAGACAACAAAACAATACGCATGCGCAGTAGCACAGCTGAACTGTAAGGCGCCATTGTTGATGTCATTTGCGAAGTTTGGCGCATGCGTGTTTATGAAGGACTGGAGCTAAGAGCCAAGTGTTTCAGAGGAGGCAGTAACTATGAAGCCACGAAACCTGTGTCTTCAAATCTTTCCACTCTGGGACCTGGTTTCAAAAATGTTTGTTTACAGACCCCCAAAACGCCGGCTTTGTCTGGTTTTCCTGGCTCCATTTTCACGATCTCTTGCGCATTGTCAGAAGTCTTTCGCCACTTTCGCCACTTTGCAGTTTCGCAAAACGCTATATTGTCTGCAGGAAAAGTGAATATTGCGCTTGGCGCATAGTTCAAATGGGTTGTCTTAAATTACTGATTTAGTCATGGGTTTGTTTGGGGCGTAGCACAGGAGCGTCACTAGGTTTTAAGGACGGGGGGGCTTACCCCCCAAGAGATGCCTACTATACGGACAAACGTAGCACATGGGCTATCCTAGCTGACATATCGCCCGAGTCTTATCAGACTGTGTATTTACTGTGGCTTGGCCCCACTTCTGATTGCCCCTAATGAAATCTCATCAGACTTTATATTTACTGTGGCTTGGCCCCACTTCTGTTTGCCCCTAATGAAATCTCTACAGAGCCGACAGACCTCTGTGGAGATGCATTGGAAGGGGCATATTTTGTGTGTGTTTGTATGTATGTGTGTGTGTGTGTGTGTGTTTGTTTGCGGAAAAAAAAATATTGCACACAAGAGTGTTATGTGCGTCCTGTCTACAAACTGCTGGGACTGGAAGAGTATTTGTTGTGAAGTTGCTCTCACCTGAAAAGCGTGCTACTCAAAGCTCAAGATGGTAAGGAAATGGACTGAAGAGAAAGGCTGGAAATATTTTTTTGGAGTTTTAGTTCATGAATATAGTATTTGCAAAAGACAGCTCTGCAAAAGATACATATCCAGATGCAGTTGATTTTATTTTTTAGTCGCTAACATGCATCAACTTACACTTCTTATAACTCTTTACCTCACTGTAATCTCGGAATTAATGTAGATTAATCTAGATTAAAATGGCTCATTTGAATTCTCACCAGGAGGCCATCTTTTGTTTCCAAAATGCATCACTAACTGCTTGATAAAGCTGTTCAGTTATAGGTAAAAAAAATAACACTATAGATAAAAAATAAATAATGTTCAATAAGATGTACTTGTTTACCAACTGTTTATTCAGTTAAACATGAATTATGATGATAAAACATGAATAAGCTCAGCTTGATTTTTCATAGCTAAAGTGTCAGAAATCAACATTATTATGCTAAAAATTTTAATTGGTGTGCAAGCCAGATTTTACCTGGTTCATCAATTACATGGGACTCTTTGCTGGAGCTAACTAATTGTTACTACCAGCAGTGATGAAGACTTGCTTTCTTGATAACATCAGGCCCTGCTTTGCGGACAGACAGTCGCTTTTTTAGGTTTCAGCCACCCTAAAATAGGCCTAACGACGCCACTGGCGTAGCATGTAACAAACCAATTAAAGTTCTCACTTTCATTCCCTTTAAAAGACCAGCATTTTTCCATGGCTTATTATGTATTATGATGGATTTGAAAAATGTATTTATATCCCTATGTGTCCGCCACTGGTCAAATAGCCCATCAGTTGCTTGATATTAATTTTCAGTGATTACTGCAATCAACAAAGTTTTGCAAATATGATATATTTTAATAAAATAACCATGGTGTGGTGTATGTAATATACATTTGAATTTTATATTTCGAGGATTTATATGTGCTGCTGCTCACTCCTGTTGCGTGTGCGTGACTCTTCCATATCCCAAAGCACCAAGCGTCTATAAAACAGCCTTAGAACAATGAACGATTCCTGACCAGGTTTTTTCTGGTCAGTGGCAAATTGACTTTTACTTCTCGTAAAATAGCAAATTTGCGCTATGCGTCACACCACACCCCTTCTTTCCACTGACACGCCCGGCAGAGCGCAAAGCCGTCTGCTATCTTGATAACGTACATTTCTGCCGGAAAAAAGAACGATGCGCTCGCACAAAATAGCAATGATAGGTTTCACAAGTCGTGAAAGCACAGTGCGCCATGTGCATTATAGAGCCCCAAGACATTTTTTAAAGGGCAGACTGAATTTTGAATAGAATAGGAAAACTGCAGGTAATATTTAAATTTATTTGTGAATTGCTGTTACAGTACTTCCCTTTCATATGCTTCTTGAGAACATGTTCATGTCCTGAATTAACTATTTCTTTTGCATGTGGATTGCTATTCCCCAACATACTTTTAAATTTGCTTGCTTAATTGTGCCAGAGGGCCAGATTTTCAAGTTCAATCGCGCATAGTCTGAAGTTTAAAATGCAGTTCTCTTTGGGGTAGGGGCCAGCGCAGAATGCTATATTGCCTGTAAAAAAAGTGGACATCGTGCCTGGTGCATAGTTCAAATGGGTTGTCTTAAATTAGTAAATTAGTCATGGGTGTGTTTGGGGTGTAGCACGTTACACACCAATAGGAGTTCACACTCTCATTCCCTTTAAAAGTCTGGCGCACGGCGCATTCCATGTTCCATGGCGTATTATGTATTATGATGGTGGATTATACTTGCAAAATGTTTTCATGTGAAGAAAATGTGCGCGAGGTGAAGGCATGGGAGATGTACAGTATATATAACCAAAATATTAACTTAAAGAACGTTCTGTTTTTTTCTCTCACAAGCTCCCTCTAAAGTCCGCTGTATTGCATTGTATTGCACTGCATTCTATTGGAGGCGGTCCGCGCTGCTGAACATTTCAAGTGCTGTATCTACCGTTGTAGGCCACGGTGGCGCATTCTACACCGTTCGTTCGCCGTGTAATGACTCATTTTAGCATCCTAAACAGTACGAAACGGATTCATTAAATGAAAAATGTTGCACAGTGGGCCTTTAAATGATGTTCTGGTGGTATAGCCTAATATGTTGGCCTTCAGTCTTGTTTCTTGACAATCTCGCTTGAAAGGTGTATTTACATCCCTATGTGTCCGCCACTGGTCAAATCGCCCGTCAGTTAGGCTACTTATTAATTCTCAGTGCTTACTGCAATCAGCTAAGGTTTGCAAATATTATATATTTTAATAAAATAACCACAGTGTGAAGTATGTGATGTACATTTGAATTTTATATTTCTAGGACTGGGCAGCTGCTTGCTCCTGTTGATGAAAGAAGCAGCAGCTTGTGTCTGCACTAAGCACTAAGCGCCTGTAAAATAGCCTATAAACAATGCGCAAATGATTCCTGACCAGGTTTTTTCTGGTCAGTAACGAATTCACATTTACCTCTTGTAAAATACAAAATTCGCGCTATGCGCCGCACCACACCCCTTCTTGTCAATAACCCACCCGACAGAGCGCAAAGCCATCTGCTATATCGACAACGTACATTTCTGCCGGAAAAAAGAAGGATGCGCTCGCACAAAATAGCAATGATAGGTTGCGCAAGTCGCAAAAGCACTGTGCGCCGTGTGCACTATCAGGCCCAGTGTCTATCATTTCTTACTTTATCACTTTATTTTCTATTAGTTTTATCATCTATGTTTTATTTTTAACAACATCTACATATTTTGTCGTTTTATTATATCATGTTTTCATCTATTCACTGCTCTTTTCCTTTATCTTTGTAATGCGCATTGAACCGCCTCCTATGTGTCCGAAATGTGCTGTATAATGTTGATTGCTCGTTTTGTAAGTCGCTTTGGATAAATGTAAATGTAAATGTATAAATAAACTTGTCTTGCCTGCGGAGTCCTAAATTTAAAGGCCCACTATGCAACATTTTCCATTTAATTAATCCGTTTCATACTGTTTAGGATGCTAAAATTAGTCATTACACGGCGAACGAACGGTGTAGAATGCGCCACCGTGGCCAATAGCGGTAGATACAGCACTTGCAATGTTCAGCAGCGCGGACCGCCTCCAATAGAATGCAGTGCAATACAATGCAATACAGCGGGCTTTAGAGGGAGCTCGTGAGAGAGAAAAACAGAATGTTGCTTAGTGCCGGTTTAAAATGAGGAGTCCTCAATTACAACCAACGTGCCCATGTTTTTTGGGAGTCAGCTTTAGGTGTTCATGTGGTTAGACTTTGAAACCACCAGATGAGGTTGAAACTGCTCCCTCAATTTCTATTTCAAGCTAAAGATGAATTTGATTCATTCTTTAATTAAAATGGTTAATTAATTTATTTGACTTATTTGACATTTTAAATTTTTTCTTTAATTTTTATTTCTAGCTCCATCTCTCAAAGAAGTTGTTGGAAACATACACACGACCACACTCACTTTAACTCACTTACTCACTTTCTGCCTCTCCTCTCTTTCCCCAGCAGTGGCTGTGGGCAGATGTCCGACTGCGGCAGAATTGGAACTCCGAATGATCCAGAGTAAAGCCGACATCGAGGACCCGTCTATTGTCGTGGAGGTCCAGATTATCTAGGCTCCACACACACAACCACACACTATCACAGCTCATTACACATACACACACACACACACAGACTGATACAGCTCATTACACACACACACACACACACACACACACACACAAACACACATTAACCTAGCTCATTACACACACACACACTAACCCAGCTCATTACACAAACACACACACACACTAACCCAGCTCATCTAGCCCGTCCGCCTCCACACACACGCTTATCACCCAGGCACTCACTAGTGTAGCTCACAATTACTTTGTATTACTATGTTCATGAGGTAAAATCTCAATAAAAGAACATTTAATTCCGTCCATGTGGTAGCTTAGTCTCACCAAGAATTAATTTATTCCATTGGTGTATTTGGTTTATTTAGTTATGTCCATGAAATATAATCCTATTACAGTTTTGTTTTTGTCCATTAGGTTGAAGTTGGACCTCAGAGTGTGTACTGTAATTGTGTGTAATGTAAGCAAACCTGAGGATCAATTTCTGTTTTATCACTGATGATGTATCGGGGCCTTGTCTGTAAATCTTTATAGGAGACTAATGCTTAAAAACACTCACACACACACAAACACACACACACACACACACACACACACACACACAAACACCTACAAAGAAACTAAAGTGTCTGTGGACCACACTGCCAGGGCAGGTCTTAGTCTATGTGGTTGCAGTTTGCCTAGTTGACCACTAGATGAGGAGATATTAAGACTCCTAGCATCTTAATAGCTAGGGACTCTGATTATAATCTAACCTCTATTCCCATGGGCTATGGGATCACTAAGTTTGTGGCCTCACCTCTATTCTCATTGGCTATGAACTCACTGTGATTATGACCTAACCTCTATTCCCATGGGCTACAAATTTACTGTGATTATGACCTAACCTCTGTTTCCATTAGATACTGTATGCACTGAATGCAATCTCTAAATATTATTTGGACAATTATCTGCTTTTGTAAGGTAGTGCATTTTGTAGACTTTGTGCTAATTTAGGAATGGATTTGTTAATAAAGCCTTTGATGGTACTAATTATTGATTCTGTGTTCTGTGAGTTTGTTGAGTTACCTTTGTGGGTTTGCCTAACCCGAATCTGGCTACTGCATGGGAGAGGACAGACCTACTTCTGTTCTGTTTCTGACAGGATTCATCTCTTAGTGCTGTCATGTAAGACTGGCATCTTGGACCAGATGTTGTATTGTCTTCAGGAACATTAGACAGAATCTAATTCAAATTCCATCCATTGTAACTTAATGCCACTAAAATAGGCCTAATACTCTTAACCCTAATACTCTTAATCAAGTAGAAGCAACAATCCAATGCTTCAGTTCACTGAAGTCATAATATAATATCTCTGATATGATCAGTCCACTGGAGTCATATCCAGATACACAGATTTGAAATGCACTGCCAGAGTGTAAACTACAACATGCTAAATATTTTTGTCACGTACAAACTACTTCTTGCTCATTTATAAGTTACTTTAAACCCACAACATTCCAAGAAAGTTTAGTATTAGGGTAAAGGGCCTTCCTCTTCCCAAATCCTAGATGATTCTCAAACCCATTTCAACAACCACAGGAATATGTGTGTGTGTGTGTGTGTGTGCCACAGTGTGTGTGAATAAATAACTCCTGTGTCAACGTTGTGCTTTAGTTTGACTTTATTACTGAAGTCCTGCAAGGAGGTGGGCCTTTACATGAGGCCAGCAGTGGTGTGTTTAGTTCTTCTTGTGACACACACACAGACACACAGGCACACACGCAGACACTCTCCTGAGGCCAACGGTGGATGTTTAGCTCTTCTGGTGACACAGACACACACTCCTGAGGCCAGCAGTGGTGTGTTACCTGTTACCTGTGTGTTTAGCTCTTCTGGTGACACACACAAACACACACACATCCACACACACAAAGACACACACTCCTGAGGCTAGTGGTGGGTGTTTAGCTCTTCTGGTGACACAGCTTCTGGTCATAGTGGTCATGTGCAGGGATGTAGGGAGCCTTGGACATGCACTCTGCCAGGTGTTTGTCACACTCGCAGATGAACATTTCACACGCGTCATTCTTGGCTGCAAGCACACACACACACACAAAGAGGAAGAGAGCTGATTTTATGCACTGAAAGACAGTGTGTGTGTGTGTGTATGTGTTACCTGACTTGGTGGTTTTGTCACACTGGTTGTAGTATCTGAGGGTGTAGGGGTTGTGTGTGTCTGTGGATGTAGAGGTTTTGTGTATGTGTGTGTGTGTGCACGCGCACACATGTGTTGGTGTGAGTATCCATGGGTGTAGTGTAAGGGTTGTGTGTGTGTGTGTGTTACCTAGACAGGTGATAGTCCTGGTGGCTTTGTCACACTGGTAGTAGTATCCATGGGTGTAGGGGTTGTCTAGATCCAGAGGAGATGCACAGGCAGCCAGGGCCATTGCGGCACCGTAGCAGTGATCATGGGTCTCACAACACCTACACGCACACACACGCACACACACACACACACACACACAATTACAAATAGCTACAGTAGGGTTAACTATTGCACTGCATGCTAGCAATGTCCAGTCATGTCTATCAATTCATTAGAGACATATATTTGGTATATACTTTACAGATTATATGGGTACTTACATTGTCAGAGCATAAACAAAGAAGTCAAACCAAATAAAGAAATTAACCAAATGAATCATATATGAAGTAATGGTTATCTGCCCTGTTACCTACAGCACACACACACACACCAAACAAATCAATTACATTGTTACCTGCCCTAAGGCAATGCGTGTGAGTTGGCAGCCCTGACACACACAAACCTGTCTAGCTGATCCACAGCGGTGCCAGATCCTCCCTTGCCGCAGTAGCAACCATAGTCAGCAAAATTAATCAGTGGCCAGCTGGAGGGCAGAGCACATTCAATCAGCTCACGGAGATCCCACAGCGAACGCTTGCTCCTAGGCACACCAGCCAGCACTGCAACACACATACACACATTACACACATACACATACACATACATACAGATATGCACCCATACATACACACACACCTACACACAGGAACAAGCATACAAATACACACACAAGCATATACGCTCACATACACTTATAAAACACACACATACAAACACACAAACACTCACACTTAAACTTACAGATGGGCAGGCAGGCACTCAGTAGCAGGACAGCACAGGACAACTTCATGTTTGATCTGAAAAACACCTTTAATATAATCATCTGATTATTGTGTGTGTGTGTGTGTGTGTGTAATAATTTGTCTGTGTGTGGGGGAGCATAGACTTGTGTTGGTGTGTGCAGGCAATAATGTGTGTGTGTGTGTGTGTGTGTGTGTGTGTGTGTGAGTGAGTGAGTGTGAGCATTACCTGGGACCTCGTAGGAAGACACACACACCAGTGCCTGCCCCTGGGTCTCAAGTTTTATACCCTGAGCCCTGGGGTGGGACAACACACACACACACACACACAGTTACACTCATAATCAAGAAGTAAATATTTACTCATTAAAAGACATGAACACACACACAAAATAAAAAACATCAAAGGCATCAAAGAACAATTTGGTGTGGGCAATTTATAATGATTTTAGGTAATTGCTTTGCTTTGACTGCTAAAAATTGATTCACCATTTAGGGGATATTCATGCCAGGAAAAGTTGTTTTGGTCCGAACGTCCTATATTAGTATTAGAAGAAACCTTGGGAAGATCCACGCCTCAAGGAGCTAACCCAACTGCCTGATTGTAATTAAATTACAATTAATTTACATTTACATTTATGCATTTAGCAGACGCTTTTATCCAAAGCGACTTACAAAACGAGGATAACAATCAAGCTACATAGCAGGAACCTTAAGGAGCATAGTGCTAGGGGATAGTGCTTCAGTTCATTTGGATAGAAGATGTTCTCTGAATAGCTGGGTCTTTAAGAGCTTTTTGAAGGCCTCCAGAGATGGCCCTGTTCTGATTGTTTTTGGTAGGTCATTCCACCAGCGTGGGACGACACATGAGAAGAGTCTGGATTGCCTTGGGCGAGGTGCCGGGACTGCCAGTCGACAGTCATTGGAGGACCGGAGTTGTCGGGGGGTAGCCTGAGCTTTTATGAGAGCGCTTAGATAAAAAGGGGCAGATCCTCTAAGCACTTTGTAAGTCAGCATCAGTGATTTGAATTTGATGCGAGCCGCCAGAGGTAACCAGTGGAGTTCGATTAGCAGAGGGGTGACATGCGTCCTCTTCGGCTGATTGAAGATGAGACGCGCCGCAGCATTTTGGATCATCTGAAGTGGCTTGACGGCACAGGGCATTGCAGTAGTCGAGGCGTGAGAGGACCATAGTTTGAACCGGCAATTGGGAGGCTTGTTGAGTTAGGTATGGTCTGATCTTTTTGATATTGAATAGTGCGAAGCGGCAGGCCCGGGCAACAGAAGCAACATGGTCATTGAAGGTTAGCTGGTCGTCAATCATAACACCTAGGTTCCTGGCTACCCGTGAGGGAGCAAGAGACAAGGAGCCAGAGTTGATGCAAATGTTGTGGTGAAAAGTTGGTTTAGCTGGGAGGACCAGCAGCTCGGTTTTTGAGAGGTTCAGCTGGAGATGATGGTCTTGCATCCATGCAGAGATGTCAGAGAGGCAATCCGAGATTCGCGTTTGGATGGTTGGGTCATCGGGTGAGAATGACAGATAGAGCTGGGTATCATCGGCATGGCAGTGGTAGGAGAAGCCGTGCTGGCGGATGATTTGGCCCAAGGAAGTGGTATAGATGGAGAAAAGAAGGGGACCCAACACAGATCCTTGGGGTACTCCAGTAGCAAGGTGGTAAGGCGCAGAGGTGTGTCCTATAGGTGCCACATAGGTGGATATACAAGCAAATGAGTTCAGCCAGTCTACAGGATTCACACTGCAAACAAACATTTGCAACATGCAGGATATGTCATTCAACAAAATGACATTTTAAATATATTCTTAGTATAAATACTCTAGAAAATAGTTTTGTTAAATAGCCGTTTATGTTCTAATAAATGCAAAGCTTGAATTAGCATTTATAATGTTGTTTTGCAAAGCTTGAATTAGCATTTATAATGTTTGTATTTTCAGGCTTCAATAAAAGATATCAGCACACATACATGCACACACAGTGCTTCATCAGCTCTTTAATGGAGCTATAAAAACACTGTAATTGTTTTATCACGCAGTCTCACGCACGCACACACACACACACTCACACACATCAGGATTATTATTATTATCAGGAGTGCTTAATCAGCACTTTAATGTAGCTGTAATAACACTATCATTGTTTTATCACAGTCTGCTTCTGATTTACGAGATCATAGGAGGAATAAAGGCTACCGTCTGTATGTGTGTGTGTGTGTGTGTGTGTGTGTGTGATCTTAGAGAGAACACAGGCTACTGTGTATGTGTATATGATTATAGTGTGAACCCTACCTACTGTAGGTGTGTGTGTGTGTGTGATTACAAGAGGAAAACAGGCTACTGTGTGCATGTGTGTGTGTGTGTGTGTGAGCATGTGTGTGTGTGTGTGTGTGAACACAGGCTACTGTGTGTGTGTGTGTGTGTGTGTGTGTGTGTGTGTGTGTGTGACAATTTGCAAAGTATTGCTCATTGTCTAGTATAAATGGAAGTCTGTTCATTTGGAGACGTAGGTGTCATCTTTACCCTTAGAACACCCAATGTGCAGATTCTTTTGGTCCCATGTAAAACTCCTTTATTCTATATTTGGATTGTATTATGGTACAACGTCCTTGTGTCAATCTAAATAAAGAAGTAAAATGTGTGTGATTATAGTGGGAACCCTACCTACTGTAGGTGAGTGTGTGTGTGTGTGTATGACCATGGGGAAGAACGCAGGCTTCTGTGTGTGTATGTTTGTGTCTGATCATAGGGGGAACACAGGCTTCTGTGAGTGTGTGTGTGTGTGTGTGTGTGTATGATCATGGGTAAAAACACCGGCTACTGAGTGTGTCTGATCATAGGGGGAAGTCAAGTACTGGAATCAATCATAGAGGTAACATTTGGAGTGTCCAAGTCAGACAGTGTGTGTGTGTGTGTGTGTATGGCTTGATTGTTATCCTCTTTTTGTAAGTCGCTTTGGATAAAAGCGTCTGCTAAATGCATAAATGTAAATGTGTATGTGTGTGTTTGTGTGTGTGCATGTGTGTGATCGAGTATTTGTATGTGTGTGTGTTTGCGTGTGTGTGCATGTATTTGTGCGTGTATTTGTGTGTGTGTGTATGTATGTGTGTGTGTATTGGGGTCAGGCTCTTATTGATGTTAACATATAAAGCAGCGAGACCAGTCATAGAGTTGACATTGGGTGTCAACTCTATGACTGAAAGAAGAAAGAAAGTTCAACAGTGCCAAGGGGTCAGTAGTATCTTTATATTTTAATCATACTTTTGCTCCCTCTAGAGCAGGGGTGGGATATTAATTTCTACCGGGTGCCACATAAAAATTTGAGCAGTGTGGCAGGGCCGAACCATCGAGAACTTGAAAATTACTCTGCTCAATATTAATTTTATACCATTGAAAGCAGTAAATAACAATGTGGTAACCTGGTCACAGTGCAGACAAATGCAGATACATATGTCTATATGTAAATAAAACATAATTGATATTTCAAAATAAAGGATCACAGTTGTATTGCATACCAAGCATAAACACTTTTTAAAGTGTATTTATAACTGTCATACTGCAGGCCGGACAGGAATGCCCAAAGGGCCGCATGAGGCCCCTGTGTCGTAAAATGCCCAGGTCTGCTCTAGAGTGTGCCAGTGCTTACATCAGGCCAACCTTGTGTGGGTTGTGCTGTAGCCCAGAAAAACATGTTCTCGTATCTGATGTCTTTCATGGTTACACTCATTAGTACAGTGGAATTATAAACATAGCTGATAACTAGCTACTAACACACACACACACACAAACAGAATTCTGGGTGACCTTAGATGCAGGATCTTTTCCAACATTACATGTAGTGGAGTTTCCACTTTGATTGGAGTTTTCAAAGGTATTTGTTTTTCCAGGACTTAAACCTTTCTATATTGTCTATTGTTTTGTTGATCAGAATGTCTTTATGGTTCTCATTGCCCACTGCATGTATACTACTGTGCCTTTGTTTGTCTAGAACTAACACCATGACAAATTCCTTGTATATTCAGGTATACATTGACAATAAAATATGATTCTGAATTTGAAAACAGCGTCTAAATGTGCAGCTCTGAACTGAATGTAAGGTTAGGGTGCATTACTTTCACATAATTTCTTCACAGTCATAGTGTTCAATGAAGGCAGGGTTGTCAAACTCCAATTCACAGTGGGCCAAAATGAAAAACTGGCCAATCACGGGCCATTCTGCCTCCAACCTCTCTTGAAAGCTCCTGTTTTCCATCATTCATTTGATCGTGTTTGGGGAGGGGGGTGTTAAGTTTATTCAAGGTAGCACCAAGACTTGTAGCATGGATACTAATGACTGTTATCAGAAAAGGAGGCGTCATTGCTGATCCCAACTGAAAGTCCAATGCACTAAAGCATCCATGGATTTGTAGCATTAGAGGTTAATGTTTTATGGAGAGCCTGTTCTAATACACATCTAATATGATCACAAATTTTATTACAGAGAAGGCCAGATTTGGCCCACGGGCCAGAGTTTGACACCTATGAGATAGAAAGATAGAAATATTAGCCTACCTAGCCATATCTTTTGAATTCTATCTATACATGTCAGTAGTATAAAAACATGTAAATTGTTGCATTTTCAATAGAGGAGACATGCAAGGCTAGATGGAGGACGTTGAGGGACAGATTCAAACAGGAGGAAAAACAAGGAGAGGTACATGAGGAGAAGTGGAGCAGGGTCTTTGGAGGGTTGGCCATGGTGTTTCATGGCAGTGATGGGGCTTTTTAACCCCTTTTATCACCGACCCTGAAACATCGATTAACATCCCCTGTGATCTCTGCCCCAATTACCTCCTCACCCACCTCAACAGCCAGGGCCTAGCCAGCAGCAGCCAGGTCCCAGCCAGCCAGCAGTTAGGTCCCATCCAGCCAGTATCAGTCAGGAAACAGCCAACAGCAACCTGGTCCCATCCAGCAGTCAGGTTCCATCCACCCAACAGTAGCAACTTGGTCCAATACAGCAGTAGCAGCCAGGTCCCAGCCAGCAGCAACCTGGTCCTATCCAGCCAGCAGACAGGTTCCAGCCAGCCAGCAACAGCCATGTCTGATTTAGCCAGCAGCAAGATGGAGAAGGAGAGGAGGAGAGTTTTGAGAGAGGGAGGAAACGAAAAATTACCTCATTTGAGAGGGAGTTGCTGGCAGCAATAAAGCCTTTAGCTGCCCATGAACCAGCACCAGCACCCACTTCCATCTCAGGTGGAAGATGTAGATGAGATGTTTTTAAGAAGCCTCCTCCCAGTTATCCGCAGAGTCCCATTTGGGATAAGGGCACAGCTTTGTTTCCGCATCCACCAGTTAGTAATTGAAACAGTAGAGGAAGCAGGTGTACAGTAGAAGCCATTGTTCTTTTTCCTAGTTTTTGTTGCTGGCACTTGACTGGTCCTTGATTGGTCTGTGACTTCTCCGTGCAGATAATGTGTCCCCCCCTGTGAAATATGTTGCACATAGTGTTGTTGTCTATATTTTAATTCTTAACATGGAACAATTTAAAAAGTGACTTCACCTTCACCTCAATAACTAATAAACAGCAGTTGAGTTCAGTTACACTCACTCAGTTGCTTGTGTCAAAGCTTTATACTTTGATGTCCAGAACTGGTGTTGAAAGGCAGCAAAATTATTAACCTCATTATTGATTACTTACTGATACTGTGTTATTTCTATAGTTACACTGTCAACCAGCTCTGCAAGCCACAAGACAGATGGGATGACATGACTAACTGGCCCACTCATCATGATGCTTGCACACAGTGACAAAATCTACACATGGAAGATCATGTGTAGATATGCCTGCTTTGTCCTCACCTGCTTGACCAGCCGACACAGTGTCTAAACATCTGGTGCACACTGAACTTCTACGGAATGATCGTCTGTCTCTGCTTTACATGGGCTACCACTAGATGCAGCAATGGTTCAATCAGTTGACTGACAATCAGTTCACTGCTCCAAAATGAAAATGATTGTGATACATGAGAGGGGCATGATTTAAACACAATGAGATTGCTGTTCCTTTGAACACAGATAATGTGCTGTGAACGTTGCATCAATGTTTTGAATGAAGCCTTAATTTACATATGTCCAATTGCATTTTAAAACCTCATCTGGGTTCAAGACATCTGTCCTATCAGTTTTTGGTCACTTATCTACAATTCCATGGATATTCATATCCCCTCATTATTATGAACATTTTCCTTTCACCCGTGTTGGCACAATTTGCCCACATGGAGGAGCTCATGCTTCACCTTATAGTTTCCCATCTCATGACCTTGTGCTATGGCTTTTGCTCTCAACATCTGCTTTGGACTAGCTCCAAGTCTTATATCTTTTAGCTAGAGCTCAAGGCTCGTTCAATTGTAAATCACCTCTTGTTTTGTTAGACTGGGTTAGACTACGTTATCCACAAACCACTTCAAGACCCGAAAAATACTAAGACACTTGCTACATTAATTATGCCTTATATCAGATGTGTTCACAGATTAGAAACTTGTGTTGTTCAGTTGATATTAATAAACATATATGGATATTCCAACTATTGTTCCATGTCCCACTCCGTGGCTCCTGTGTGTTAATGACCTTGTATGTTGTGCATCTAAGCGTGTGTGCTTCCGCACTTGTGCCCTGTTTATGTGTGACCAGGGCTCATTATCTGCTCGATGCCGGATTCTGACCAGTTTCCAACCATCCTCCCTGACCACTTCTACAGAGTCTCTTTGTTCATTTCCTGCTAAGCTTATGCTTCCGTAATAAATCTCTGTTCTGTAGCCGGTCCCAGCACCACCTGGGCCTTCACTCCCTTCCACAGAACCTGACATCAGTCTTTTTAAATGATCTAGTTCTCAACCTAATGAGAATATAGTTTCAGCTTGGTGTGATGTCCTTCATGGGTCAGTCAATAACCGGATTCAATCAATAATAAGGACCTTCCTATAGGTCTGCATGGAGGCCTCTATGTGTGTGTCTGTGTGTGTAAAATCAGTTGGAGCCCCTCTGGACATCACCACACCTGCTTCAAGTCTTCCCTCATTTAAAAAACCTGAGGTGGTTTGTTTCTTTCGTAGGAAACCAGGCCGTAATATTTATGAGTGCTCCCTGTATAAAAGGGGCAAGTCTGCTAAGCCTATGGGCTAGATTAACAGGGTATGGGAGGGCTGTTCCTTCAGTGAGTTCTGAAGCAGTAATGAGCATGTTCCAGTGTGTGTTCTGCAAGACACTGGGGCAGCCCACTCATTCATTCTTCATGGCATATTACCCCTCTCTTCACAGACTGCTAGTGGCCAGAATGTTCTAGTCAGAGGCTTTGAGGTTCCTCTACACCGAATCCATTTCCAGTTTGATCTGGTTACTGGAGATGTGGTTGAGGGGGTGCAACATTCAAAGTGACCTGGCTTGAGGCAGTGTGTGGCCAACATCAGAGGTTAGGCCTTCTCCCATTGTCGGACCAGTGCATGCTTGTTTATGAGAAGCTGATAAGTGCGGGCAGAAGTTTTCGGCAGTGTTTCCAGCTTGTGCAGTTACACGGGCCATGAAGAAACACGCTATATTGAATGGAAATGACAATAGGCAGGCTCCTCCCAGCATTGTCAATGAAGACTTTTCTTCAGAAGGTGAAACTGAGAGTCAAATTGTACAAGTTGTTGTCCTCTGAAGTTTAGGGAACAGGTCTTACGGTTATCTCACTGTGGTATATCTGGTAACATGGGTGTCCGTAAGACCTATAATCTTGTTTTATGCTCCTTCTTTTGGCCTCAGGTAAAGCATGATGTGGTGGTTTGTGTGAGAAGCTGTCATGTGTGCCAATTGACTGGTAAACGGATTGTGTCCAAGACTACTTAAAGCCTGTGCTGCAGAACTAGGAGAGCCACTGGAGCACATCTTCAACTGGAGTCTCGGGAGAGTCCCAGCACTGTGGAAGACATCATGTCTCATTCCCGTCCCAAAGAAACCACACCCAAGTGAGCTTAATGACTTCAGGCCAGTAGCTCTCACATCACACCTGATGAAGACCATGGAGAGACTGGTTCTGGGGATACTTAGGCCACAGGTGCACCATGCACTAGACCCATTACAGTTTGCTTATCAGGAGAAAGTGGGCGTCGACGATGCCATCTCATACCTCCTACACAGGACACACACTCACCTGGACAAGGAGAAAAGTGCTGTGAGAATCATGTTCTTTGACTTCTCCAGTGCTTTTAACACCATCCAACCCCCCAGACTGAGTGACAAGCTCCTGAAGATGGGTGTGGATGCCCACCTGGTTTCCTGGATTGCAGACTACCTGACGGAGCGGCCACAGTTCGTCAGACTGAAGGACTGCCTATCTGATACTGTCATCAGCAGCACCGGAGCTCCACAGGGAACAGTGCTCTCTCCAGTCCTGTTCACCCTGTACACATCTGACTTCTGCTAAAACACGGAGTCATGCCACATGCAGAAGTTTTCAGATGATACTGCAATTGTGGGTTGTATCAGGAATGGGCAGGAGGAGGAGTACAGGAGCCTGGTGGAGGACTTTGTGCAATGGTGCAGACTCAACCACCTACAACTCAACACTGCCAAGACCAAGGAGATGGTGGTGGACTTCAGGAGGTTCAAGCCCACCCTGGTGCCAGTCACCATAGAGGGGGTTAATGTGGAGGTGGTGAAAACCTACAAGTACCTAGGGATACATCTGGACGATAAACTGGACTGGTCAGTCAACACAGAAGCACTCTACAAGAAGGGGCAGAGCAGGTTGTGCTTCCTGAGGAGGCTGCGGTCCTTCAACGTCTGCAGCAAGCTTCTCTGGATGTTTTACCAGTCTGTTGTTGCCAGCGTCCTCTTCTATGGAGTGGCATGCTGGGGAGGAAGCACTAAGAAGAGGGATGCTGGGCGACTGGACAGGCTGGTAAGGAAAGCTGGATCTGTTGTGGGAGCTGAACTGGAGTGCATCACTTCGACAAGAGGACCCTGAACAAGCTACTCAACATCCTGGACAATGACTGTCATCCACTCCACAGCACTTATATGCAGCAGAAGAGCTTGATCAGATGGAGACTACGCTCCCTGAGATAGATAGATAGATAGATAGATAGATACTTTATTGATCCCCAAGGGGAAATTCAAGAATGCACAACAGACAGACTTAGGAAGTCGTTGGACTTCTCTGCATAGTCTATCTGCACCTGAACACTCTTATACAATTACAAGACATTTTCTACAATACTGTGTATTGTTGACACTGACTAGGGACCCTACTGGCTACATTAGCCCACATGCACAACTCCTCCTCACACTGTAACTTCATACTTGACCTGCATACTTGACTGATGCATGAACCTGTATATGACTTATACAGACTTATCCTTGCACTGATGCTGTAATTTTATATTACTAGGCTATTTTTATTTTTATCTTATTGTCCATCTACTTATACTAGAACTGTTTTATTGCTATGCTGATATTTTTTATTGTCCATTTACATATGCACATATTTATTGCTGGTCAATAGACTTTTAACCTTGCACTACTGGTCTCATTTGCACAACTACCTTGACACTTTCCCCATACTGTACCTCAGTACATTCATGCGCATCTCTACCCACAGTATTTGTATTTTATTGTTATTTTTAGTAACTGTAGTATATGTTGTGTGTGATTTTTTAAGCTACTAGGACCTTAAATTTCCCCTTGGGGATCAATAAAGTATCTATCTATCTATCTATCTAAACCAAACCAGCAGCTGGCTGTTGCACCATGACAGCCTATGTCTGAGCCTTTTGAGCACTTGTTGATTCACTGTGACGCAAGGAGCAGTGAAAAGCGTAATTTCGATTCCTTTGTACATGTAAAGAAATTGACAATAAAAATTACTTTCAAAATAAAAAAAAAAACATTGGGTTGGTCAAATCAATGATGGGGTGTATTTTGAACAGCCTAACATAGCATGGTTGGCCTCACTCATGGTTCTCCTCATCAATGTCAAAATGTGTAAAAGACAGTATAATTTCAAATCTAATCCTGGACATTACTATGCCAAATTCAGGTATTGCTGTTGGCCAAAATTCCTTAACTTCTTATTTGTTAACGGTCAAATGCAGAGATAAGAAGGCTTTCAATTCAGTTACAGTTACATCTACTAGTGGAATCTGGAGTGTGACTCGATTTTTCACCCTCCTCATTAGCCATATAATCAAAGCCTGCATTTCAATCACCTTTTAAGCGCTCCAAGCCACTAGGCTCCCTTTTGGCTCCCTCTGCTGGACATTTTGTAGTATTACCAGTGGGTGCCTCTGTTTTTGTCTTGCCAACCCTTGAGTGTGTTTGAGTGTGTGTGTGTGTGTGTGTGTGTGTGTGTGTGTGTGTGTGTGTGTG
>JAGFZM010001292.1:107622-137338 GCA_017657215.1 Limnothrissa miodon
GTGTGTGTGTGTGTGTGTGTGTGTGTGTGTGTGTGTGTGTGTGTGTGTGATGTCTTGTCTCTGCCCATCCAAACCTATGATTACGCCTATGATTATTATCTTCTGCCTGTTGTATGTCTGTTCTTCATTGATCTTTTGCCTGTTGTATTTAAACCTCACATTCTGGTGAAGTCTCTGTCCGAATGTCACTCTGTCTGAGACCTGTAAGTGCACTGTATCAGCGAATTCAAACCTGTAGAAGTTAGTTTACTTGCTTTTCTCTGTCTTGGTTGTTTGATGGAGTTTTGTTGTCGATTTTGCTGTCTTTTGTCTGGATTCCCGTCCTTTTAAAAGTGGATTTTTGGCTCTTTGTGTTGCTTCCTGAGGTTTTTTGACAATCCTTGGTGGTTCTTGTGAGAATAAACATTCACCAATTACTGACTCTGCCTGCATTTGGGTCCTATTTAAATACAGTCTTAATACAACTGGCTGCCTTTATTACGCTATGTATACTAATATATATATATATATGTGTATATATATATATATATATATATATATATATATATATATATTTATATACAGTGGGATGCAAAAGTGAAATGAAGTTTATTGGATTTACAGAAAGTGTGCAATAATTGTTTAAACAAAATCAGGCAGGTGCAAAAGTTTGGGCACCATGAAAAAGAAATGAAATCAATATTTAGTAGATCTTCCTTTTGCAGAAATTGCAGCCTCTAAACGCTTCCTGTAGGTTCCAATGAGAGTCTGGATTCTGGTTGAAGGTATTTTGGACCATTCCTCTTTACAAAACATCTCTAGTTCATTCAGGTTTGATGGCTTCCAAGCATGGACAGCTCTCTTTAACTCACACCACATTTTCAATTACATTCAGATCTGAGGACTGAGATGGCCATTCCAGAATGTTGTACTTTTTCCTCTGCATGAATGCCTTACTGGATTTTGAGCAGTGTTTAGGGTTGTCTTGTTGAAAGATCCAGCCCCGGCGCAGCTTCAGCTTTGTCACTGATTCCTGGACATTGGTCTCCAGAATCTGCTGATACTGAGTGGAATCCATGCGTCCCTCAACTTCGACAAGATTCCCAGTCCCTGCACTGGCCACGCAGCCCCACAGCATGATGGAATCACCACCATATTTTACTGTAGGTAGCAGGTGTTTTTCTTGGAATGCTGTGTTCTTTTTCCTCCATGCATAATGTCCCTCATTATGCCCGAATAACTCAAACTCTTATTCCAAAATGAAGCTGGCTTGTCTAAATGTGTTTTAGCATACCTCTAGCGGCTCTGTTTGTGCTGTGGGTAGAGAAAAGGCTTCCTCTGCATCACTCTCGCATACAGTACAGCATCTCCTTGTGTAAAGTGCGCCGAATGGTTGAACGATGCACAGTGACTCCATCTGCAGCAAGATGATGATGTAGGTCTTTGGTGCTGGTCTGTGGGATGACTCTGACTGTTCTCTCCATTCGTCGCTTCTGTCTATCCGAGAATTTTCTTGGTCTGCCACTTCGAGCCTTAACTTGAACTGAGCCTGTGGTCTTCCATTTCCTCAATATGTTCCTAACTGTGGGAACAGACAGCTTAAATCTTTGAGACAGCTTTCTGTATCCTTCCCCTAAACCATGATGGTGAACAATCTTTGTCTTCACGTCATTTGAGAGTTGTTTTGATACCATGTTGCTACAGTGGCCAAATTTATGCACCTGCCTAATTTTGTTAAAACAATTATTGCACACTTTCTGTAAATCCAATAAACTTCATTTCACTTCTCAAATATCACTGTGTGTGTCTCCTATATGATATATTTAACTGACATTTTTTGTCGATTTATACAGAAAAATCATGACGATTAACAAGGTTGCCCAAACTTTTGCATCCCACTGTATATACACTTGCTTTATTGGGGGTCTGAGGACTCAGAACCGGTCAGTATCTGGTGTGACTACCATTTGCCTCTTGCAGTGCAACACATCTTCTTCGCATAGAGTTTAACAGATTGTCAATTGTGGCCTGTGGAATGTTGGTCCACTCCTCTTCAATGGCTGTGTGAAGTTTTTAGTGTATTAGTGGGAACTGGTACACGCTGTCGTATATGCCGGTCAAGCACATCCCAAACATGCTCAACGGGTGACATGTCTGGTGAGTATGCTGGCCATGCAAGAACTGGGACATCAGCTTCCAAGAAATGTGTACAGATCCTTGCAACATGGGGCCGTGCATTATCTTGCTGAAACATGAGGTGATGTTCATGGATGTACAGTATGGCACAACAATGGGCCTCAGGATCTCATCACGGTATCTCTGTGCATTCAAAATGCCATCAATAAAATGCACCTGTGTTCTTCGTCCATAACAGATGCCTGCCCATACCATAACCCCACCACCACCATGGGCCACTCGATCCACAACATTGACATCAGCAAAGCGCTCACCCACACAACGCCACACATGCTATCTGCCATCTGCCCTGAACAATGTAAACCCAGATTCATCCGTGAAGAGAACACCTCTCCAACGTACCAGACGCCATTGAATGTGAGCATTTGCCCACTCAAGTCTGTTACGGTGACGAGCATGCAGTTGAGCTTCCCTGAGACGGTTTCTGACAGTTTGTCCAGAAATTGTTTGGTTATGCAAACCAATTGTTTCAGCAGCTGTCTGAGTGGCTGGTCTCAGACAATCTTGGAGGTGAACCTGCTGGATGTGGAGGTCCTGGGCTGGTGTGGTTACGAGGCCGGTTGGATGTACTGCCATATTCCCTGAAACGCCTTTGGAGACGGCTTATGGTTGAGAAATGAACATTCAATGCACGAGCTACAGATCTGGTTGACATTCCTGCTGTCAGCATGCCAATAGCACGCTCCCTCAATGCTTGTGGCATCCGTGGCATTTTGCTGTGAGACAAAACTGCACATTCCAGGGTGGCCTTTTATTGTGGGCAGTATAAGGTACACCTGTGCACTATTCTTGATGTCAGATCAGCATCTTGATGTGGCACACGTGTGAGGTGGGATGGATTTTCTCAGCAAAGCAGAAGTGCTCACTATCACACATTTAGACTGATTTTGTGAACAATGTTTGAGAGAAATGGTAATATAGTGTATCTGGAATGAATGGAAGTCCATCTTATGAAAAATCGGAGCATTTTGGAGCACAAATTGTTGAGTGCATATATATACACACACACACGTCAAATGAACTTGCACGACTAAAATTGAAACTGAGAGAAAGTTGCGTACCATTGCATTCTGTCATGCTGCTTCAGTTAGGACAGTCCAACAGAAAATAGCGTGATCAATCTGATTTGGTCACACACATTCAGTCGCATCACTTGCAATGTTCTTTTTGACTGGTTTTAGGATGTTTTTACAGTTCATGCCTGGTCCTAGAGAGTTTATGTTGTATTTCTCTGTTCCTATGTGTGTGTGTGTGTGAGTGTGTATTATTTTAGGGATGTATTACGGTTTAAGATGCTGTAACGAGTATGACAACGCTATGTTCAACTGATTTCAAATTACAGTGTTTTTTCACTTCCTGAAAAGTATCCATTAGTTGCAGATTAGTTGGTAGATTTGTATGGACTGTATGGATATATAAGTGACCTTGACTTATCTGTGTGTCTGGCTGTTGTATTTCTTCACAATGTCCTCCAAGTCCTGGCAGTAGAGTGTTTTGGTGCTTTGTTGTAGAAGCCCTGCTGAAGTCTCAAGAGGAGCAGAGTGGAGCAGAGAGATCCATGTGAAGGTCCTTGCAGGTGGTATCTGTCCTTGCAGGTTATACAATTTTAGTATTTAAAGCTTTAGTAACATTTTGCAACTCTGGACTGGACTTAGGGTTAGAACCCTGGGGTCTAATACCTTCACATCATGTTTTTACTGTACAGTAATTCTTCCCATGATACACTTGTTTATTGTTTTTGTTTATATTTAGTTTGCATGAAAATGCAAACTATAGTTATTCCCAGTCTTCTTAATCTTCTTCTTCTTCTAACCTAACGCAATTAATGCAGCCTGAACCGCTTAACCTAAAAACTTGGTTCAAACTTTGTTTCGTAGGTCTCGCTCAAGTCACCTGTGCTATGACTTTTCTAAATTCTGACTTTTATACTTTTTAAACTATTACTAAAAAACTATAAAAATTTTGACTCCATTGACTTTAAATGGGGACTTTAGAGTGTAGACAATTCTGACTGGGCGTCCAGTCCTCTATCAGACTTAACTGCGCTTCAACCGTTTAAGCTAGAAACTTAATTCAAACTTTCTTCCGGAGGGCTCGGTCATGCCTTGTACTATGTGTATTTTCAACCTTTTAAGTCTTATACTTTTTAAACTATTGCAGTTTATCTATAAAACTTTTGTCTCCATAGGCTCAAACTCTTCTACTTAGAGTGTCGGTTGGAACAATGAGTCATAATGGGTCTTAGAATGTTCGTTTGAATTGAGTGCTTACTATTAATGGTTTCTAGTTCCCCCTAAAAGATTGAACTACTTATACTGCAGACTACCATCCACTACTCTCCACCTGTTTTAACAGTTTCAAATTATTCATTGCCATAATACACTATTGAATTGTATTAACCTATAATACTACTATATAATGCTACAATTCACTACTGTGACTACTTACTACTACCCCATTACTACCACAGACCTCCTCTCTCTCTCTCTCTACCTCTGTATATCCATCGATTTCCCTCTCCCTCCCTTTATCTATCAATCTATCTCTCTATCCATCTCTCTATCTTTACCCCTACTTCTCTCACATCTGTCTGTCTGTCTATCTATCTATCACTATCTATCTATCTCTCTCTCTCTCTATCTATCTCTATCTATCTCTCTCTCTATCTCTCTCCACACCACCTGACCCTCTGAAGACTATACATCCTCTTTACTATATACTACTACCTATATACTACTATGTAATGCTACAATTCACTACTGTGACTACTTACTACTACCCCATTAATGCCACAAACCTCCTTCTCTCTCTCTCCTCTTTCTTTCTTCTCTTTCTCTCTTTCTTCTCTTTCTTTCTCTCTCTTTTTCTTCTCTTCCTCCCTCTGTTTCTTTCTTTCATTTCTTTCTCTCTCTGTTTCTTCTCCTTCTCTCTCTCTTTTTTTATTCCTCTTTCTTTCTTTCTTTCTTCTCTTTCCCTTTCTTTCTTTCTTTTTTCCCTTTCTGTCTCTCTCTTTCTTTCTTCTCTTTCCCTCTTTTTTCTTCTGTTTCTCTATCTTTCTTTCTTTCCTTTTTCTCTCTTTTTCTTTCTTTTTTTTCTCTTTCTCTTAAACTCTCTCTCTCCATCTTTATATCTATCTATCACATGTTTTAAGCTTTTAATCTGACCCTCCTTCTCTCGTTCTTTCTTTCTCTCTTCCTCTTTCCTTCTCACTCTCTCTGTCTTTCCTTCTCTCTCTCACTCTCAATACAAACCCCTCCTCTTTCTCTCTCTCTCTCTCTCTCTCTTCCTCTCTCTCATGACTACACCACTTAACTATATACATCACCTTGCTATATACACCACACATCTGTATACCCTAAGTCCTCATTGCCATAATACACTACTGAATTGTTTTAAATTATAATAGTACCATATAATGCTACAATTCACTACTATGACACCTTATTTTTATTAACTCCTGTGACCTGAAGTACCCTAGCAACTGACAGTTAGCATACCTGAGTACCACTGTTAGCTTAGCATAGCTAGCATAGTTAACATGTTTGCATATATGCTAATTATCGTCAGCTATGTCCACTGAGTACCACTGTTAGTATGATTAGCATTGTTAGCATAGCTAGCACAGTTAGCATGATAGCATGATTAGCATATATGCTAATTATCGTCAGCTATGTCCACTGAGTACAACTGTTAGCATGATTAGCATTGTTAGTATAGTTAGCATATTAGCATGATTTGCACATATGCTAATTGTCATCAGCTATGTCCACTAAGTACCACTGTTAGCATGACTAGTATTATTAGCATAGCTAGCATATTAGCATGTTAGCATAACTAATATATATATATTAAGTCCACTGAGTACCACTGTTGGCATGATTAACATAGTTAGCATTTTAGCCTATTTAGCATATATACTAATTAACATCAGCTAAGACAACTGAGTACTACTATTCCCATCATAACATCTTTCTTTCTTCTCTTTCTTTTTGTCTTTCTTCTCTTTCTTAAATTATATTTAACTATTTAATTAATTTGAACATTCAACCATCCCACTATTGACTCTATAAACTATTTAACTTAGAAATTCCATGACTTAAAGTTAATTGCACTGCATTTTCATGCAAATATAATTCCCTGGAATTACATTCTCTAGTTATTTGTAAAGTCTTTAGTATTTTAGCATAAACATTGGATGTGTACGGTAAGGGTACACAGAGGTCAACACAAATAAACCAAAACTGTGCTAGGACTAAAAAAAACTGTGTGAGGAACACCATGACTACATGTGATTTATTACACTGTAATGACCAAGTGGTGGGGAAAGACAGGAGATGACATCACTTGCCTCTTCACAGACGTCACAAGCCTAATTTTTCAAATATGCCAAATCTAACAATTATTTGTTGTTTATTTACATTTGTTCACTGTTTTGGAGTGATAATTTAGGCCAATTAATAATCTAACGCATGTGGTTGACTTATTAATCACACAAGGTCATCATTGTGCCATTTGCTATACTTTCTGGTGTGTCCTGATCAGAGCAAGAGCTAGTCTAAATATGATTGCCTCAGTAAAATTATGAGAATGACTCAGGGGATGATGTTCAGCACCAGTCCTGTGTACTTGAAGCTCAAGCGCTTATATTGCAGCTATTCAGAGCAAGGTGCAAGGAGGCGGTTTTTGTTTTCTCAGGTTGGCATAATCTGTGATATAGTGGAAATGCTAGGCCATTCCTTAAAGACAGATGGCAAGAAAGATGATTGTTGGACGTGTCACTGACAGATGATGTGAAATGGGTCACAGATAGATGATATTGAATGTTTTGAAGGTTGATGTTGGATGTGTCTGAGAAATTATGTGAAATGTGACATCAACAGTTGGTGTAAGATGTGTTACTGACGGATGTGTTAGATGATTTTGGATGGTTCTGGCAGATGTTGGATGTGTTAGATTATTTTGAATGTGTCTGACATGTTGGATTTGGTAGATGATGTTGGATGTGTTAGATGATGTTGGATGTGTCTGACAGATGTTGGATGTGTCACCGAGACATGATAGAGGCTACTAGTTCCAGTATTAAACGCCAACCTTTTTTTTTAATAAGCAATGTTGCTCAAAGTCACTTGTAAAATTAGGGTCATTGGTGGTCACTAATGACAGCAGAAGATAATGATGATGTCACAGGATGCAACAGGGGTCACCGCCACCAACAACAACAGGTTGCTGCCTCATCAGAGCCTCGTTCTGCTGCCTCATCATGTTCATCATTTCGGCATGGCGACGGTCCTGCTGTTCCAGGAGGCGGGTGAACTCCTGACTCCTAGCGTTCTCCCCCTCCTTGGCCTTACGCTGGCACTCTTTAATCTCCAGCTGCATCTTATCAGCCTTGTCTTGGAAGCCCTTCTCCAGCAGAGCCGCCTGCTCCCTCAGCTGGTTCTCTGTGGCCCTGCGCGCCTCCTCCTGCTGGGCCTCCATCTCTTCCTCCATCTTCTGCAGCGCCAGACGCATGCGCTCCTCATTGCTCTCTCGCTCTGCCTGAATGCGCTGCTCCAGCTGACGCTGACGCTCCTCATGAGCCTTTAACTCCTGCTTCAGGAGTGCAGCTCGCTCACGCTCCTCTGTACACACACACACACCAACAACCGAGTGTCAATAATTAAAAATCTCAAATAGAGTCAAGTCTAGTCTTATCTAATCTAAACATACACTCAGACACACAGTCCTTACCACTAGTCTTATCTAATCTAAACATACACTCAGACACACAGTCCTTACCACACATTTGTTTTTCCATGGCGTTTAGGTTCTGGTCAGCCTGCAGGATAGCTGAAGACTCCTCCTTCCTCTGCTTCAGAAACTCCTCCAACACCTCCTCACTCTGAATCATACACATACACATATGCAACTGTTAACTGGAGTTCATTGGTACAATTTTTACTTTTCCTTTCTAAGTTCCAAATGACTATTGTTTTCCCTAATAATAGCCTAGTGATAGCTTGTCTTTCCATTACAGTCGGACTCACTTGGCTAATAAGAGACCCAGGGGTGACAATGGTAGAACTGTGGAAACAAAGTCTCTGTATAGTATTGCCATGTCAGTGTACTGATCTTTTGATTGTCCATAATTTGTAAGAGACATGGCAAGTTGAACATATTTATTAAACATTACTGTCTTTATTTAGTCTTTCTAAAAAGTAACCATTTTGGAAATACGTAGGTTTCTTCAGACAGGGGCAAGAGTTCTGTGCATGCGTTGTGCTATAGTTTGTTGTCATGGTTGTGGGTTTTTTCAGTACAATTTGTATGAACTATACTGCATGACTGTATGAATGTATCAGTGTGACCTTGACTCCACTGTTATTCTGGCTGTTGTATTTCTTCACAATGTCCTCCAAGTCCTGGCAGTAGAGATTGTAGCCCCCTGCTTTGGTGTAGAAGCCCTGCTGAAGTCTCTCCCTCAGCGGAGCAGAGAGATCCATGAGAAGGTCCTTACATGTTTGAACTGAACCCTCCTCATTCTGCAGCAGGAATCTTTTGAACAGCTTATTAATGGTCTCCTGAAACACCACACAAAAAACATCTTGGTGTTAACAGCATCACAAAATATCACCCAGAAAACCCTCCTGGGGTATTACCATACCCCATCCCTAATGCAATGATAGCCCTATTATTGTGATGTAAACTGTCAGCAGATATAGCCGTGCAAGAAGTCTGATAAATGTTTACAGTATTACAGCTTTAGTGAGGTGGATCCAATAACATATGAGACAAGATTTTCAGTTGATTCACTTGAGTGAAAGACTTTTTTCAGCAATATCATTGCAGGCTGCCGAAAAACACATAGGACTTCTTTGCTGACGGTGCAGTGATAACAAGCAGAAGATATGTAGTGCCATCATGTTTCACATAATGGTACTGTGCAGACAGTGAAGGACTCCCAAGTGTTTTTCCGCCATACATTATAGTTCTCCTTATTATCCGCTTGGGAAATTTCTACGTTTCATTTTGTGTCCCCAGTTAGTCAACAAACTACTTGAGTAACCGCATGTAAATAGGAAAGACGTGGATGTGTTTGATGCTTCTAACTTCATCCCCATTTGGAGTCCATTGAAAGAACTAGACTAAGCTAATCCAAGTAAAGTAGCATTGCACACCAGAGCAATTGAGTGCAATCACTGAGACAAGACAGGAATGTAACAACTCATCTCAGTTAAAGGAACATGCCACCTTTTTGCGATATTGAAGTTGATACATACCTGTCTCGTCTCAGTGCTTGCACTTACAGTAATTACACTGGCGAGCGATACAAGAGTCCAAACAGGGATAAAGATAGAAGTGACCCACATGGAACTCCCCAACATAACCCTAACATTCACCATAATATTATTTAACCCCCATGAACATGAACAGAATGGAAACACCTTTTAACCCCACACTAACACAACCATAACTCAAATGCTCTTTCACCCTACACTAGCGGAACACTAAAAAAGTAAAAACTGACATTTTGCCAGAGTATTTGCAATACACACACACAGATGTCTCCATTTTAAAATGATGGTATCATCTATAAAATGGCCAGAGAGAGACTTGATGTACAGTACAGACATTACAGGAAGACATCCTGCGGCTCCCCCATGTTCAGTTCACCACCAGGAACATCATGTACTGTGCGTCCCTCAGACATCCTGTGTTCCTACTGCAAACCCACCTCACACCCTGGGACTTGCATACATCTTATATACTGTACGAACTACGTCTCTCAGACACCCTGCGTTCCTGCTTCTGTCTTAGCTTACCTCCAGGGACTTGATGTACGTCCCCTCCTCATCCTTGAAGGAGCGCTTGTTGAAAGCCTGTGTTGCCAGGCTGTTGAGACGCTGGTGTTCAGCAGTGATGTCCTCCTGCCTGACAGGAAAGGACGCCACGAGCCGCTGCATGCCCCCCTCATAAACTGCCACGCCCTCCTTCAGCGCAGCCTCATTCTCAATCTGCGCCATGGCAACCACTGCGTTCTCCAGGCAGGGAACGCCACCACGAGACATGATCTCCACATAGATCTTTACCAGGCGCCCTAGGACTACAGATGTCATATCATTGGCATCACAACACCACCAGTATAGAAAATGCACTATTAATGTCAATATGTATAAAAAGAATGGGTGTGCCTAATGCCAGGCCCACATGTAAACATAATCAATAACCAACTCATGTATTTTGTATACGTAACAACAGTATATGTATTCCCTAACTTCCCAACACGGTTAACAACACTATAGACTCACTCCTGCCATCTACAGAATGTCCATCTTTCAGCTGTTTGACTCGACTTTGGTCGAAGACGAAGTGGCAGAACCGCTCCGTCACCTCCAGGAACTCTGGTGCCAGCTCTGACTGGGACAGGCTCTCCAGACGGATAACGTCCTCTGGTCGTGTGGGGAATGGGAATGTGAAACATTTCCGGGATGGGAAGTACTTCCGGATGCACTCACGGGGAAGGTTGTAATCATTCACCTTTTTAGAGTTACCTGCAGTTGAGCATAGCAGAGCTCTGGGTGACAGCAACACACAGGATGGCAGAAATCTGGGTTCTCTTAACCTGTTATAGACTAGTGTTTATCTGTTGGTCTATCTACAGTATCTGCACTATACACTACTTCTACTGCCATTTAAAATTTACAGTAAAGTACAACACACTGAATACGCACATTTCACAGTTTTACTGTATAGGCTGTTTGTAACAGCATTGTACAAAAGAAAAATACACTAAAGTCACTTATTTACAATATATGTAAAGAATGTTAAGAAACACCCTTTTGGTAGAACTGTGCATAAATGTGAACAATATCACAATACATATTGTAACTGTACATACATCAATTCTGGCACATCAAGACGTTCCTGTTTGTTTGATCTATTGTGAGGTCTTGTAGCCGTGATTTCATTAGGAATCTGCCTATGTATTTGGCCTCTTCTTCCTCTTCCCACGTTTTATTCCCTTTCCCCCATTGATGTTGACAAATGACTAAATGTTATGGAGGTTGAACTAATAGTTATGAAAATTTTCATTCTGATCTGAGAAAAGCAAACCGGGAAAAACTGTAAAAGTTTCGGGACTGATCCAGTCTATCAGTCATGGCCAGACTAGACATTTTGATGTTATCAAAGGAAGAGGAAGCTACACAGGAGAACCTAAGTGCATCTGCTGAGTGGTTTCAACTTTAAAACTAATTCAGCTGAAGGACACTCATCAGCTGACAGAAACTCACAATTGGGCAATTAGCAGGTAAGCAGAAACTCTGGACTGAAAATCAACAGCTCCTCCCACTGTTAGGCCTTTTTCTTTGTATGGTCTCTTGGTGGGTGGTCTCAACGGTGCAATTTAGCAACTGACTTGCATATCCATAGTGATTTTTCTTGGAGCGCCAGCCCTTGTGTTCAGCCCTTCTCGTGTGAAGACATTTGAGGGTAAAGACATACGTGTCAACCTGTGCGTGTCTACCGAGCAGGGGCTCTGAGCAGAGCAAACAAAAAAAAAAAACAAAAAACAAAAAAAAAACCTTCCAAATCGGTCAGCATGTGTCTCTACCCAATCCCTACATGGTCCAGAGCTCGCAGGAGGTTTCGCTTTGTCAGCAGACGTCACAATCAAGGTAACCTCCGGTTGCTAAAGCAAGCTTCCGAGAATCGCTCTGTACTCTCAATAGGACTCTGGAATTGTCAGTCGGCCGTCAACAAAACGGACTTCATCTCTGCCTATGCTAAACACTTAGCCTTAGACGTCATGGCCCTCACCGAAACATGGATCAAACCTGGAAACAATGCAACTCCAGCGGCACTTTCTGTCAAGCACACTTTCTCCCACACCTCTCGTCCAGCCGGACGGGGCGGAGGCACGGGCCTGCTCATCTCCAACAACTGGGAATACAACCAACTGATACAAACAGCTACATACAACTCCTTTGAATACCATGCCACACTGGTGACAGCACCTGTCAAAATCTACCTGGTTGTCATATATCGCCCTCCTGGCCAACTAGGAGACTTCTTAGACGAGTTTGATACACTGCTCTCATCCATTCCTGAGCACGACTGCCCCTTGCTCGTCCTTGGCGATATGAATCTACATCTGGACAACCCAAGCTCTTCTGACTTCCTCTCACTCATCCATTCCTTTGATCTACAACTGGTTCATAGTCCTCCAACTCACAAAGCAGGCAAGGTACTGGATCTTGTACTTGTCCGCAACTGCTCTACGGAATCCCTGACCATAACACCTCTGCACCTCTCGGATCACTACTTCATTCAGTTCAGCTTACGCCTCCCAGTAGTATCTCGGACCACCCCTCCTCTGGTATCGTTCCGCCGCAATCTCCGCAATCTCTCTCCCTCTCGCTTTGCTTCTCTTGCCGCCTCTGCTCTTCCACCAGCATGTACATTCTCCTCACTTGAGGTCAATGATGCCACTGAGTCTCTGTGCTCTACCCTGAGGATGTGTCTTGATAGGCTATGTCCCCTATCCACCAAACCGGCTCGGCCCTCCCAACCGCATCCTTGGCTTGATGACTCCATCCGTCGACAGCGTACAAACCTCAGAGCTGCTGAAAGGCAATGGCGCAAATCAAGAAATCTTTCTGACTTAAACAGGTTCCAGGCACTGCTCTCTTCCTTCTCATCTGATGTCACTGCTGCAAAGAAGGCCTTCTATAATGACAAAATTCAAAACGCCACGGAAACCAGGAGACTATTCTCAACCTTCAAAACTTTACTCAATCCCCCACCACCACCTCCTGCTACCAATCTGACAGCTGATTCTTTTGCTTCTTTCTTCAACGACAAAGTAGCTGCCATCAGTAGGCAGTTCTCTGAACCAACTGCAAAGGCTACAACTGGACCGTATACTAACGGCAGCACCTCCGATTACAATAGTCCTGCCGCGACATTTGCTTCATTCAAACCCCTCACCGAAATGGATGTGTCTAAACTTCTCACTTGCAGCCGTCCTACAACGTGCCCTCTGGACCCGATTCCAACCAACCTCTTGCAATCCATAGCTCCAACTATCACACCAGCTATCACACATGTGATCAACGCTTCACTATCAACAGGAATCTTCCCTTCTGCATTCAAGCATGCTCAGGTAACACCTCTACTCAAGAAACCCTCTCTTGCTCCCGACCAGGTGGGAAACTACAGGCCGGTCTCTCTCCTTCCGTTCCTTGCAAAAACTATTGAAAGGGCGGTATTCAAACAGGTTACTGAATTCTTGAACCAACAGAATCTACTCGACCACAACCAATCTGGCTTTAAGAGCGGCCACTCCACTGAAACAGCTCTACTATCTGTGGTTGAAGCCTTAAAAGAAGCCAGAGCGGAATCAAGGTCATCTGTACTCATCCTGCTTGACCTGTCAGCTGCGTTTGATACGGTAAACCACAGTATTCTATTGTCTATACTGTCAAACATGGGCATCCTGCATACTGCTGGTTCGAATCCTACCTCACTGGGCGACTGTTCAAAGTGTCCTGGCTAGGACACACCTCTGCGCCTTACCACCTTGCTACTGGAGTACCCCAAGGATCTGTGTTGGGTCCCCTTCTTTTCTCCATCTATACCACTTCCTTGGGCCAAATCATCCGCCAGCACGGCTTCTACTATCACTGCTATGCCGATGACACCCAGCTCTATCTGTCATTCTCACCCGATGACCCAACCATCCAAACGCGAATCTCGGATTGCCTCTCTGACATCTCTGCATGGATGCAAGACCATCATCTCCAGCTGAACCTCTCAAAAACCGAGCTGCTGGTCCTCCCAGCTAAACCAACTTTTCATCACAACATTTGCATCAACTCTGGCTCCTTGTCTCTTGCTCCCTCACGGGTAGCCAGGAACCTAGGTGTTATGATTGACGACCAGCTAACCTTCAATGACCATGTTGCTTCTGTTGCCCGGGCCTGCCGCTTCGCACTATTCAATATCAAAAAGATCAGACCATAACTAACTCAACAAGCCTCCCAATTGCTGGTTCAAACTATGGTCCTCTCACGCCTTGACTACTGCAATGCCCTTCTGGCAGGACTTCCTGCCTGTGCCGTCAAGCCACTTCAGATGATCCAAAATGCTGCGGCGCGTCTCATCTTCAATCAGCCGAAGAGGACGCATGTCACCCCTCTGCTAATCGAGCTCCACTGGTTGCCTCTGGCGGCTCGCATCAAATTCAAATCACTGATGCTGACTTACAAAGTGCTTAGAGGATCTGCCCCTTTTTATCTAAGCGCTCTCATAAAAGCTCAGGCTACCCCCCGACAACTCCGGTCCTCCAATGACTGTCGACTGGCAGTCCCGGCACCTCGCCCAAGGCAATCCAGACTCTTCTCATGTGTCGTCCCACGCTGGTGGAATGACCTACCAAAAACAATCAGAACAGGGCCATCTCTGGAGGCCTTCAAAAAGCTCTTAAAGACCCAGCTATTCAGAGAACATCTTCTATCCTAGCACTAAAATGAACTGAAGCACTATCCCCTAGCACTATGCTCCTTAAGGTTTCTGCTATGTAGCTTGATTGTTATCCTCGTTTTGTAAGTCGCTTTGGATAAAAGCGTCTGCTAAATGCATAAATGTAAATGTAATAAATGTAGTCTTGCTATAGTTCATGTTACAGTCTTGCTGCTGTGTCTGCAGAGAAACATTTTAATTGGTTACATAGTAGCTATTTTCCTTGTTGTTCATCCAGCAGATTGAATTGTGATATGTTGTCCCATTTAAAAGCAGTAGTAAATCAGATGTTGTATTTCAGAAAAAATGTGAATTTGGATGAGGTTGAAAAAGAACATTAGAGTGAGTCTATTTTGAACACCTGGGCCTAAGTGCTGCAAAAACAAAAAAAAATTAAAAGACCAAATTCCTTGTATGTGTAAATAAACATGGTCAATCAGATGGACAAAAAATATATAAATTGGTCTTTTTTTGAAAAAATAGTTTTGATATTATTTTTAAAATCTGTATTACCAGGTTTCAACTTGAGAGCAAAATCTAAGTATTCATCTTCTGTTGCATCCCTTCCATCAATCTTTCTCTCCAAAGTGAAGTCCCTCACAGCCCAGATAAAGCTGGGGAAGAACTTAACAAACTCTGAGTCATCTTCCTCTTCATCATTGGTCCTCACTTTGATGTACTCAGCAAGTTCAGTTACATATCTGCAGGATGTTAAGGTGGCAAACCACTAACTCCAATCCTTACCCAAGTACAGTAACACTGTCTACTTTGACTAATATTGGCTTAAGCTGGATTTATGCTTATCTGTCACATTGACGACAACACCTTTCCAATGTGCACCTCCAAAGATTTAATGCGAACCTTGGAGATTGGTCCGCTTAGGATAATTTCCTGCTATACCAAAAGTGTCTCTAATTTGTCCATGTCCTTCAATGGTCACACATAGTTTTTACAAGAAGGATCTGTTCGACATTGATTAGCTTCAACTCCACAGTCATGCATTTAACTTAAAACAGGGCTTTAAGATCAGTTTGTGCTTTTGTTTATACCACTTGTAAGTGATTTCATATTTAATATTCGCACTAGAAACATCCAGCAGTATCTGTTAAAAATACGAGTTAATGTGATGCACAATATGATGCCCCCTGGTGAGGTGCACTGCAGTGCATAAACCCTGATGTGGAAGCATACCAGAAAAATGACAGCAGCAAAGTGTGCAGGACCCTTTGCATGAAATCTACGCAAGAGTATAATGGTACTTTAAAGCAACACCAAAGACCTTTTAGTACCTTAAAATAATGTTTTCAAAATCATTTCAGTGGTCCATCACGGTAAACGATACTTGCTGCACTTGCTCTGCGGCCCTCTATTGGCTTATTGGCACTAAACAAGTTTGCCTAATCGGGTAGCGGATCTGTGGTTCACGTAAAACTAAAGTTGACTTGCCTTATGGCAAGCTTCTGCCTCCAACCTTTAGAGGGTGTGATTTTGATTTTGGCAAGTAATGGCTAATGCTAAAGTACAGTAACAATCTATTTTGGCTAATACTGCAGCACTGTTCTAAGAAGAAAGAACAGTAACACTGTTAGCTCAAATCACTGCACAACTGCAAAACTAGAACTACACAAATAACTGCATAATGCTAAATAATTGTAACACTGTGACTAACACTACCCTTACAGAAAAATAATTGTGTCAAACATTTTGTAGAACAATAATGTCCTAATTGTGCCCTAAATATTACATTTACAGCAGTAATACTGTAGAAAACACAGAAGTTTCTGTTACTAAGGCATGTACTTAAGGATACTGAAGGTCCTCCACAGCCTTGTTGTCGATGGTCCCTCTACTGTTGTAGACAAGGGTGCTGCTAAGGAGAACAGCCAGAGAGAATATCTGTGTATCATGCTTGGAGTCTCCCTAGGATACAAAACACACACACACACATACTGTACAAGTCTATTCACACATACATATATACACAAACAAGTCACACTTAAGGACAAAACCAGACGAGTACTCAAACACACATGAAAAGATTGAAAAGATACACATTCAATGCATACACTCATCAGGTTGAAGTGTGTGTGTGTGTGTGTGTGTGTGTGTGTATGTATGTGTGTGATGCCTGACTGCTGCATTACTTTAAGTACATCAGCCTGTCTGTTTGTGTGTGAGAAAGAGAGTATCACCTTGTCTACATCACCCAGTCCCTCTGTATCCAGCAGAACTAAAGTGTTTTCTGTTGAAGAAAAGGAAAGAAAATATCATTAGTCACCCAGGATTTACCCAAGAGAAAAGTTATGAAGTAATGATTGACCAATCATGTACTCAGCAATCACCTACACTAGCATTTACCCAAGAGTGAAGTATTTTATCAAGTGAAGTACCTACTGTAGCATTCACACAGCAAATAATTTATGTTATCATAACCCAGCCATTTCCAGCTTTCCTGTGCTGAGCTCGTTGGAAAATACCAGTCCCCGTGTGACGGGGGCCACAATCTCATTCCCTAACACTGGAGTTCACCTGTACCTCACCCTCACATGGGGGAATCATTCATACTTCTGCCAAGCCTTTGTGGATTCTGGTGCAGCTGGGAATTTCATTGATTCACATCTTGCTCACCCCCTGAAGATCCCTATAGGCTCCACTTTTTGTTTCTTCCCTCAGTTGCTAGCTTTTTGGTGATTGGAAGGTGACTTCCATCTCTTCTCTCCGCATCCTTGTAGATGATCACTTTGGAGATAGATCTTTACACCTGATTAACTCTCCAGAGTTCCCTGTGGTCTTAGGCTTCTCATTGTTCAGGGATCACAACCCACATATTGACCGGGCTACTGGGTCTGATCTTGGAGTGGGGTCCTTCTTGCGATGTGACTTGCCTTTTCTCTTGCCTAGAGTCTAGGCCCTCTGCTGAATAAATCTCCAGATTCTGCTGACGTTTCCTCAGAGGTTTCTATTAGAAGTCTCTTTGCTCCTTGATATCACTCCCTGAAGCTACAACTGAAGCGGAAGTTTATGTGTGGTTGTGATGTATCTAAAAAAATAGTTCTGGGATTTACAATGTGCCAAATACTGTAAAACATGACAGAAACGGTATTTCGCTACGATACTTGGGTTGGAACACTAATAACCACTTGGTGAGTAGCACTTTTTTAAAACCAATGTTTTATGGATAGAAACAACAAATGTATAATGCTAGCCATTTTGAAGTAGGCAGAAGTGATTCTACATTTCCCGAATAGCCAAATTCTTTTGCATTCTTTTGCATTTTAGACAACCTGTGAAAGGGGCTTTAAGGTATCCAATGGACCATACCAAAACTTCATCACCGTCCCCTGCCTGCTTCTACATGTAAATTTCAAACTAGTTTTCACCGCGCTGAAACGGGCCAATCTGAAAAGAGGTGTGCAATTATGTAAATGGAGAAGGATACACCTCCTACATTTGCATGGTCCAATCAAAGATCATTTGGAACTGTCTCTGGTCCAATCCCCTGTGGCTTCATGAATTTGCCAGGGGAGGCAGGAAATAGGAATTGTTTCGTTCTAGCCCTTTTAAATAAACCTGCATTGACACTCAACCTGTGCTCCTGGGTGACTTTCAGATGTGCATACGCTATTATTGAGCCTAAAAGAACAATTTCTGATGGTCTGGTTTGTTTTGAAAATATATTCAACTCACCGAGATGTTTACTGATGTTCCAATACAAGTATTGTAGCAAGATAAAGCACCTGTCATGTTTTATTTGGCATTTGTACATTCCATTCGTTAGAAGATGTACATCCCATGTTAGAAGATGCTTTGCTCCTTCATATTACTCCTAGCTGTATTTCACTATCATACCAGTGTGAGGTGTGTGTGTGTGTGTGTGTGTGTGTGTGTGTGTGTGCGTGTGTGTGTGTGTGTGCGTGTGTGTGTGTGTGTGTGTGTGTGTGTGTGTCTGTGTGTGTGTGTGTGCTCACCTGGTTTAGAGGGGTGGGGTACACACCACATCCAGATACCTTTGGTTTTGGACTCAATAGTGCTGCCCAAGGCAAAGCCTACAGGAGATAAACATGCCCTTAAGGGACAAAATATAAAAAACCAAATATATCGATACATAGTCCTGTGCAAAAGATAAAGGCACCCCACAATTGTTTTATGCTGTTTCATACACATTTGTTTTTCCTTATTTAAACTGTATATAATATAGAAATCTGTAAAGTATTTTAAAGAAGTTTTTAAAAAGTATTATAAAAAGTAAAGTATGTAAAGTAAACTTCAGGTTCTGGACTCAGTCATTGATGCCCCAGCGGTGTTTCAGTGACCAATAATCACAAGCTCAGTGCTCTGACCTGTGTGTGTGTGTGTGTGTGTGTGTGTGAGTGTGTGTGAGTACACACAGTGTTCTGACCTATGTGTGTGTGTGTGTGCGTGTGTGTGTGTGTGTATTGGGAGCAGTGCTCTGACCTGTGTGTTTGCCAGCCAGTCGGTTCATGAGGTAGGACTTGCCCGTGCGGTAGAGCCCCACCACGGCCACCACTACCACTGGCTGCTGGATCTGCTCCAGGATCTGCAGCGCCTCCTGCTGGACACGCATGCGCCCATCAGGCCCATTATCAATCAGACACACTGGGGACGCCATGGACACTGCCATCTGTAATACGCACACACACACACACACACACACACTTGAAGTCATGTTATCATGATCTTATAGTCCACCTATACTAGGTAGGCCTACATACTCTAGAAAATTTGATTTGTATAGGCCTACGCTGTGTTTGATTTCCACTGGTCACATGGTGAAAAACCATAATTGTAGATGCAGTAGCCTACCTTGTTACGACCACAAGAGTGCAGTGTTTACCTTATACTGGAAGTAGAATAGATGGTTTTAGATCTATCTGGTTGTTTATATTTAGTTATCACCCGGAGAAATACTTAGGCATCGTGCTGTCATTCGCCCCCGTTTCGTCCATTAGGCTATTTCACTATAACGGGAGACCTCGGCGGCTTAACATATCGCTCTGTCATATACATAGACTACATGTAGGCAACATTTATTATGCACACTCAAAAATCACTCATGTTTTTATATGGAGGTACCTCCATATTTTTATGGCATATTTTTTCCCCAATGACCCTGGAATGAGATCTATGCAGACGGTGGTGGGGCAGCAGCCTAGCCCTACACAATAATACAGTAATAATACTGTAATATTATTACAGACAATAATAAAGTAGGCTACCATACACAGGAGTTAACGGCACATCAACCAAATTGACAGGCCTACACTGTAAAAGTCAAAAAGGTGAATCATTAGTTAAATCAATTTTAGTGGTGCAACAAGTTTACACTTGACTCGGTAGAATCATGAACAAGTACACTATTACAATAAAAAAAAGAAAGATATTGCTTTTAACTTACCTTCTTTGACAAAATGCTAGGGGAAAGACGGATGGTTGTTTGTATGGCAAGGAGCCACAGTCAGACTGGTCTGAGGAAATCAGCGCACTGTGCAAAGTCTTGAAAAAACAAGTGAAAGTGAAAATGAAAATGGCTCGGTTGGGCTGTTTCTACTGTAAACGCACCGACTTCTTTTAAACCACGTGTAGATTAGCCTATATGCCAGGGAGTGGCGCTATATAGCCTAGTCAGAACTAGCTTTTTAATATAGCCTACTGTAGACTGCCTTGTTCATTCAACGAGTGCTTGATCCAAAGACTCACATGCTCACTGACTGGGAGTTTTGTGAACCTGTTACATTACCCGTTGTAGCTCATACAAGTTGGCCTAATTATTGCCCACAGTCGTACATGTCAGACCTGGACATGTCGTTTTTCCCGTTTCTGCTATCTTCAAGGATCGGTGAACTTACCCGGTGGTTGACAGCAGCAGTGCGATAATTCCGTCCATAACTTGCCTTCAGCCAATTATCACTCCCGTGGATGAACTTATATAATCGCATCTAGAGGGAAGGATGTGATTCACATGACACACAGGATTGGAAACCACCGAGTAGCCTAGGCTATCCTACTTTCATTTTCGACCCTCTGCGCACGTCCGTTTTTTGAACAAAGTAGCCTCGCGTTGGTTCCTTAGATTTTCTAGGCTATGCGCTGCCCTAAAACGATAGGCCTACTCTAATGATCTTATCACAGACACGTCTCTCTCTCTCTCTCTCTCTCTCTCCATCTTGACATTTTTTTGAATACTTCTGGTCTTTACACGCCTCTATTAGGTCTATAGGCTATTTTATTTGTCCCACTGTTACTTGCTTTTCCCAGGTCAATGTAGGCTACATGAGAGCACATGAGAGTAGGCTAGTTTCATTATGTCTTACAGATATGACTCACCCACAGCTAACAGTTCACAAATAACAACACTTCAACATAGACCTAACACACACACTTTCAGTATAATCTGTGTTGTATTTGGGGGTTAGTATATTCTGTGTTATGTTGGGAGTTACTTTGTGTTTCAGATTCTGTGCTCAGGTTTTGCTGTTCCTATCTAGGGCACTTTTAGAAATGTGATTTCAGGGTTAAATGCTTCTTTATGAAAAAGAAATGTACTGTATCATCAAGACGTACATACACCAAACTGTAGGATAAGGTAGAATTGGTTCCATTTTGCTGGCATTCTTTAGCACCTTTAGGGGCAGATGGGGCATACAAGTTCTCTACCTTTCAAATTGGGGAATGACAGAAAAAGTTTGTGAACCATTGGTAAAGCTGTGTTATGTTGAGAGTTAGTAGAATCTGTGACCCAGCTAGACCATGTGCTCCACATAGATGGCAGTAAGTTGTCAAGAAGTTGTAAACTGTCAAGAATCAGCTTTGCATGGAAAACCTGGAGACAACAGTTAATCTTATCTGAGAAGTAATGTCAGATGATCAAGTGTTCCTTTCTCGATGATTCCGTCTCAGTGGCTAAGACGAGTGGCTGATACGCACTTACATACACACGTAGCCTAGTTCATACCCCAAGTTACAAATATCATAGCAAAAACAAACTCACAATGAGATATTTAGCATCTATCATTTACAGTAATTCAGAAAGTCAGAAATTGTCTGAGTGGGTGTGCATGGTATTTGAAAAAACCTGACTGCCCTGTAAGTTCTTATCTTTCTGAGAGACACAGGACAGGTTCTTCCAGGTCTGCCTGTGTGCTGAAAAGGGAATTTGAAAAGAGAACTTGGTTATCTAACACACCAGGTTGATCAGGGAATCACCCTGTATTCCACAACCACACACACACACACTACACCCAGTGTCAGTACATGATCTCACCCTACACACACACCACAAGGTTTTTGAGTTGGGCGATAGGGTTGATTAAATTTTTTGTTTGTTAAGGCCATCTATAGTTTTTTTAAGGTTTGTTAGGGCCATCTATAGTATACACACCACTGCTCGGTGTTAAAAGAAACCTAACACTTTGTTTTTCTTTAGTGAGTTTTGGAGTTGAGTGTAAAGATTGCTGAAATCAGGAGTGTTTAATTGATTCCTAGTCTAATAATGTTTCTATAACAAAGGTTTTCTTGCCTTGCTCATTAGTAAAAAAGTTAAGTATACTTAGATTTATTTTGATGGTCCTCAGAACAATTACAGTGAAATGGAGCGGCCTCCATTCTTTCTCACCCACAATAGTCTAACTGGCATGATTTAGAGAGAGAGACGGGAAACACTGCCATCATTCTCAAAAAAGACTCCTCTAAAACACAGGTGCTTTGTTAGAAAAAAAAAGAAGGGACTCCTACTTCAGGACAAGTACGGGTAGGTGCAAAGTTGACCTGCCCCCAGAACTTCTCTACTGTACTTCAGGATTTGCCCTCTTGAGCTGTGGATCTGCCCAAAGTTTTGTTACTAAATATCTACCACAAGGGATTTTTACCGTAGTTGTTCTATTGTACATGGTGTGTGAATATAAATGAATGAAATACAACTGCTGAACTTTGAAGACTTCAATAAAGTGATAAATTACAACATCACTATCATCCATACACATCACAGACACTAAAGATAGATAATTACAGACACAGCACAATCATTCAACATAGGACATCACTGACACAAAGCAAAGACACACAACATGGAGCAGACACAGACACTCAACATGAAGTATTACAGACATACAGACAGCTTAACATTGAGAATTACAGACACAAAACACAGACATTCAACATTGAGAATTACAGACACAGCTCAGACGATCAACATAGAGCACAGATACAAAGCACAATCACTCAACATAGAAAATTACCTTCACACAGCACAGACCCTAAAGTTGTGTCTGTAATGTGCTGAGCTTTACAAATACACAGTACAAATCACTCAACATAGCCTTCTACATACAAACACAAACACAATATAGAGCAAACAGCCCAATTATAAGAGAGGGAGATGTCTAGAAACAAAGGAGTCAGTAGTCAGCAGTTGATGCTTTATTTGCAACGCTAAGATTAGTTTATTTTGGTTGGTTACACAATATCAAATAGAAGATACATGGGACACCATAGTTATACAATGAGGTACACACCTCTGTCTATCTGTCTATCTATCTACGCATCTATCTTTTTGCTACATACCATTTTGTTTTCTTTGTATTGGGAATGGACATAAGTCATAAGGAGTCAGAGCCAGAGAGGAGGCGGGATCAGGAAATCACCACAGGTTAGGGCAGCACTAAACCTGGCCATGCTTTCCACTCAACTGACATCTCTCTATTGTGCTAATTGGGGTTATCATATTCCTAGCGTGCTTGTCTGGATTTGATCAATTTGTGGACCATTTTAAGCAGTTTAACATTACAGGCTGGGAGACATGTCAGAACAGCATTGTAGTAGCCAAGAAATAAGTTAACCATTTGGGTGGCCTGTTGGGTTAGGTGTGGTTTGATCTTTCTTATATTGAACATTGCAAAGCGGCAGGACCAGGTGGCATAGACAATATGCTCTTCAAAGGTCAACTGGTCATCAAAAAACCCTTACCTAATATCTTAGACCCACTTGGACACTACTATATCAAGCTACTGTCTAGCTCTATTTGGCCATTGGATATCTCTAGCACCTGTGGTGGTGTGTCACTGGATGATGCAGCCAGAGCTGCGGCGGTGGATGACTTGAGGCCTTTGATTTCTGATGACCTCCTGCTGTCTCCTCATCTCCTCCATGGCCTGGTTGTGGCGCTGCTCCTGCTGCTCCATCAGACGGTTGAAGTCCCGGGCCCTGGCCTCCTGGGCCTTGTGCTGGTTCCGCTGTATCTCCAGCTGCATCCTGTTGGCCTGCTCCTGGAAGCCCCTCTCCAGCAGAGCGGCCTGCTCCCTCAGCTGGTTCTCTGTGGCCCTGCGCGCCTCTTCCCGCTGGGCCTTCATCTCGTCCTCCATCTGCTTCAGCACCAGACGCACACGCTCCTCATTGCTCTCTCGCTCTGCCTGCATACGCTGCTCCAGTTGACGCTGACGCTCCTCATTAACCTTTAACTCCTGCTGTAATAACACATTCAGCTCATGCTCCTCTGTAAGTACACAGACACACACACACACATTAGACTTTAACTACTCCAATATATTAGATTTACCTTACTGTAATCTTGGATTAATCTAGATTAATATTGATTAAATGGCTAATTTGAAATCTGCCAAAGGCATTCAGAATATGTGTACTGCCTCTAGTGCATTACCTAACCTTGCCTTAGTAATTGATCAATATGGGAGAGAGAGTACACAACACAGGATACCCATGTTTACGTCTTAGCATATAATGCGCCCTATGTGATACTCTACAAATGTCTCCCTGTTGTGACAATTGCTGTTTTTTTGTAAGTAATTTGTTAGTATGTCTTTTAATAATTGGGAAATACACAAAACTATAATCTGAGATTAATTCACTGTCAACTTTATTTACGAACTACATACATAACCAAGTGAAAAGTGTGAGGAACTGTTTGTTTAAAATTCTGCAGGTATGTATTCTCCAGGATACATAAATTATAATTATAATTGATATAATTATTACATAAATTATAATTATAATTATAATTTATGTATCCTGGAGAATTCTAAATTACTTTATAATTATAATAATTATAAAGTAAACAGGTAAAACTAGCAAGGGTTATCAAAGTTAGCCATGATTTGCAGTGAGCTTGCTTGTTAGAATACCCCTCAGGTGTTCGACCATTGACATAGTATTGTATCATTGGGTATGCCAGGTCCATTTAGCAGTGTAGTCTCTACACTGGGCAATGTCGGCCTCCTCACAAAGCATTAAATCATACTCAGTATATTGTCATACTGTAGCCTTTTAACTTATCTAATGGGAATTTAATTTAAGTGATATGAGTGAAGAAACCTGAAGATAAGCCTCAGACAAACTTTTCGAGTCAATCAATTCATTGTTTCAGCCCTCCTCACCATTCTTCTCTTTGTCCATGGCACTTAAACTCTGGTCAGCGAGCATGATAGCTGAAGATTCCTCCTTCCTCTGCTTTAGAAACTCCTCTAACACATCCTCACCCTGACAAACACACACACACACATACACACACACACACACACACACACACACACACACACACACAGGCAAACGAAAAACTATGCGTCAGATTAGGTATGTGTGAAGGGCCAAAGCAGAAAGAATACCTGACCTTGCATGCTTGTGGGACATCCAGATTAAGTACCTGACTATGTATGCTTGTGGAATTACAGGTATTAAAGAGTTTGCATCTAGAATAAATATCTCGACTTTCAATTTAAATGTGTGATTGACTGTTTAGTGTTAGCATTATGCCAGTGGAAGATGTTACAATAGCACCAAATGTAACGATACAGCAGCAGTTTTATTCTATTAAAGTTTTATTCTAGCAGCAGTGTTCAGATAGCAGCGACTGCTATGCTAGTACCAAGCATTACGCTAGCTGCTAATCTTATGCTAACAGCAAATGTTCAGCTAGTAGCAAGTATTACACTACCAGGAAGTGTGAGCAGATATTAATTGTTTAATGTTAATGAGTGCATGGGTGACCTTGACTCCTCTGTGTGTCTGGCTGTTGTATTTGACTATGATGTCCTCTATGTCCTTGCAGTAGAGGTCATAGCCTCCTATAGTGGTGTAGAGGCCCTGTTGGAGTCTCTGTTTAATTGGAGCTGAGAGGTCAGAGAGGAGCTCCTGACAGATCTGCACAGACGCCTCCTCATTCTGATGTATGAAACCTCGAAACAGCTTATTTACCGACTCCTGTAACACAGGTAATGCACGGGTAAAAATAAAAAATAAAAAAACATTCCTATAAAAGAGATAAGCAACTCTTGTTTTCTTGTTTACATTACCTATTACCCTTGCCAAAAGCTGTAGAGAGAGCTCAATGGAGAGAAAAAACACTGATAATTCCGCCCCCTCCTTTCTACCACTGTACCTACACACAAAAAGCTGGCAACCATATTGCATGTCGTTTCAATATAATCTCACTATATAACTGAGATATGATCAATTTTCCAGTCTTGTGTTAGGAGTGGGGAGGCAAGGATGTCTACTTTATGCTTATAGAAATACCAAAAGGGCTGTCTACCAGGTTTCCCAGGTTTGTAGGCTAATAGCTGCTTTATGTTTTCACAAAATGCTAATAAGAGACCTAAATAAATTAATGCTTAAGGTAGAACTGAAAAGAAACCAAATCACCAACATTGTTTTTGGATTATAATTATGATTGATTGTGCACTGGTAAGAAATGAAAATGATATATGAAAATTAAGACACCATTCAAAACATGATGAACACCAGTTCAACGGAAAGGGAGAAGTTCCACATACGCCTCAAATTAACTAGACATATCGCTGGTCCCAGTGGCTTTGTTCTTACATAGTTGCTGCAAATAAAGATAAACTTTAGCATTACTTGGTGTGGACTTGAGTGATTGGAATAACTCAAATATTTTGAAAAACACAACTGCTGTACTGTACATTAAGAATCAAAGCTGAAAATGCCCTTGCTCCTCTTGCGCTATGAGATAATACTACTTTAGAAAGTGCTGTATAAATCTCATTGAATTGAACCTTATTAAATTTTCCGAATGTAAATGTTGACAAATATTTACAGTACATAACCTACCAAACCAATCCTGAGTGTTCAATGTCAAGCAAACTGATGGCAAGTAGTGACGAGAATCATGAGCACTCCAACTCCGAGTGCCACTAACTTCTGCCCAATGTGTGTACACCTTAGCCTCCACAGGCTCCCAGAGTGCCTACTCCAACCCCACCTCACCTCCAGAGACTTAATGTACGTCCCCTCCTCGTCCTTGAAGGCGCGCTTGATGAAGACCTCTGTTGCCAGGCTATTGAGGCTGTGGTGTTGGTCTGTGATGTCTCTTAGGTCCACGGGGAAGTAGAGCGCCAACTGCTGCATGGCACTCTCGTAAATCTCCAGAGCCTCTTTAACAGCTGCTTCATTCTCAATCTGTGCCATGGCAACCACTGCATTCTCCAGGCAGGGCATGCCACCGCTGGACATGATCTCCACATAGATCTTTACCAGGTTCCCAAAAACTGCAGAGATGCAGGGTGACCAACACAAGAATTATTCACAGAGTATAGTAGTTGGATTTCTCACAATGGTACTTCCTAATTTTACTTATGTTACTTTGATGATTGCATGGAGGTATTATAAAACCTGGAGAAAGGGGCTAAGTCCCGCCTCCATTAATTTCAATGAGAAATGCTTGGCCAGGGAATTCAGCCAAAATTGAATGATTTTTTCATCATGTAAAAGGAATTGGCTGTTTACACAGGATGTTTACTTTGTTCATGGATGCACATTGTCATTTTGCCCTGCCTCTAGCAGCACTTAATGCCCACCCCACATGTGTATGTTAATGTGTTTGGTTGGCTGAATTGACCTTTTTGGTGCTGTTAGCAAAGTTTCTACAACAACATGCATGGTGAGAGCACATCATGTGGCTTGTTTTTAACATGCTGTTTGTCTTGGCCTCGTGGGTCTAAGTCCTGTGGGCATCTTTTGATAGGCGATACTTTTGAAAAAGGCACTGTAAAAAAATTGATTTGGACTGAATTAAGTGTTGATGCTATTTGCGTCCTTTTTATCAGTCAGATTTTGCAATTCTCTTACTAATTACGTAGAGTAGGGAAAGGGTTATTATAAAGGCTTACAGTATTACAATGAGTTCAGTTATGTAGAACTGTGTTGTCTGTTATAAATCCACTTTGGAAAAAAATCAGTTGCCCATGACCTGCACTACTGTAAAATCATGTCTATTGCCCCATGACCTAGAGTAAACTATTGTCTTTTGTCTTGACATACTTTATGTATAGTATATTTATAATGTAGGTGCAGTAGATTAGCTTAGCTTAACTTATATGTATATTTTTTTGCCAGTAAAACTTTAGCTTGTGTGCACCGTACATAGCCTGTCCCAATATCTTAATGTAGCACCACTTGTATCCATGGTGGAATGTTGTCTCATCTCACTTGACTTTACTTATTTATGACATCAGTAAGAGGAATTGATAAGGTCAGGGATATACGTTATGATTCCAGTAAACTGAAGCATTCAATCCTCGCTTCTACCTGATATCCAGTTCTGGATTCCCACTCCTAACAGAGCAGTGGTGTCTTAATCAAAAGTGTAGTAGTTACCATGCAACAGTGTACTGTAGCAGTAACTAAGCAACAGTATAGTGCTAACTAAGCAATAGTTTAGCAGTAACTAAACAACAGTGTACTGTAGCCATTAGTAAGGCTTACTCCTGCCGTCGACGGTGTGTCCATCTTTTAGCTGTTTGACTAGACTTTGATTGAAGACAAAGCTGCAGAACCGATCTGTGACCTCCAAGAATGTTGGAGCCAGGTCTGACTGAGACAGGCTCTCCAGACGGATCACGTCCTCTGGGCGGGTGGGGAATGGAAATGTGAAACAATTCCGTGATGGGAAGTACTTCCGGATGCACTCACGTGGTAGGTTGTAATCATTCACCTTTTTAGAGTTACCTGCAGTTGAGCACAGCAAAGCTTTAGGTCACTCCACAAAGGAACACACAGGACAGCAGAAATCTGGCTTAGTGGACACAGGAACACACAGGAAAGCAGAAGTCTGAGTTAGTGGAAAGAGGACCTGGAAAGAGGAGGTGGGTTTACTACATTGGATAATACTGCTTTCCAGTCACATCCATTTACTCCAGATAATAAAAAAGATAAGATCCTACAGACTTGTGTATTTCCTACCCCTTGGCCATGCCATCCAAATCAAGGGGGCTTCCTTGCCGTGGTATGGGGGTTGCACAGCATATTTCTTTGTTTTTGGGCCAATTTGCTATGACAAATAAACTTGTCATACTAGTCAACTTAAAGCAGACCACCTTCCCCTGCCATTACCTATATATTAGCTTTATAATGTACAGCAGCAATCAATACATTCTATCAATTCTAACCGTTTTAAATGTATATATTACCAAGTTTCAGCTTGAGGGCAAATTCCAAGTATTCATCTTCTGTTGCGTCCATTCCATCTATCTTTCTCTCCAGAGTAAAGTCCCTCACAGCCCAGATGAAGTTTGGGAAGAACTTGACAAACTCTGAATCATCTTTGACTTCATCAGACGCCTTCACTTTGATGTGTTCAGCTAACTCTGTGACATATCTGCAGGAGGTTGAGGAGTACAGTAACAAACCACAACTGACTCTGGCTAACACTAGAGTAAACTGTGTAAACTACCAATAAAGAACACACACAGTAGTGGTCTTTTCCCAGTAAAATACAAGAAAACCCATTTGTACCTGACTTATAAGGGCTAAAATATTTTAATACACCATTATGGTGTTTAGTGTTAGCCAAAACTGAGAGTGGACAGTGGGCCATCCTGATTCTTCTGTACTTGGATACTGTAGTTCTTCCACAGCCTTGTTGTCAATGGTCCCTCTGCTGTTGTAGACCAGAGTGCTGCTGAGGAGAACAGCCATAGAGAAGATCTGTGTGTCATGCTTGGAGTCTCCCTAGGATACAAAACACACACACACACACACACACACACACACA
>JAGFZM010001292.1:137438-148988 GCA_017657215.1 Limnothrissa miodon
CACACACACAACAATCCAATCCAATTTTAAATAGATACACAGATTGTGTGTGTGAGAGGGTGTGTGTGTGTGGGGGGGGGGGGGGGGGGGCGTGTCTGTATGTGTGTGAGAGAGAAAGAGAAAGTGAGAAAGAGTGTAAAACCTTATCTACATCTCCCAGTCCCTCTGTATCCAGTAGGACTAGAGTGTTTCCTGTTGAAAAAGAAAGATATTCAATTATCCATCATTTACCCACTTGACAAGTTAGGAGTACAAGATCAATTCATCAGTACATTATCTGCATGCCTCAAAGGCTTCTCTGTCTGGATAAGGGAAAGTCACTTGCAACACAGTCTTTCAGACTTAGACTCAGGTTCAGGAGATTGTTCTCCCTAAAGTGGATTATTGTTATACTTTTGTAGCCAAAGACCAGATGGTTTTGTGTTCATTTATTTCATGTAGGTTTTGTTTTCCTCTAGCCTGTGAGTGTAGTGTAACCCACAGTTCAAATAAGCCATAAATAACCTTAGTAAAATAAATAATATAAATATACAGTATATATACAAATAAATAGCAGTAAATGCCCAGATTAAACACTTCTTATATAAACACAATTGCAATAGCAGTCAATGCACTAAAACATTTGTTCGATTATAATTAGAATTTACAATGTCACTGCCCCTTTAAGAAACTGTCCCAGCAGTATACAAGCTAGCATAGAATCAGAAAACAGGGACTATGAAAAAATAGGGTATTTCGCCCGTGGGCGGGGTTACGTCCGCGCGTCACATTGTTCATGCGGATTCTCTGTCAGGATTCCAAAATGAAGTCTGGACTTTGGGGACATCTGGTGGGGAATGGGGTTCTTGTTTTGTTTTTTTTTGTGTTTTTGATCCACCGGGCCCCGCCCAGTGTGGGCCACGCCCAGTGTTACCTGTCTGTGCTCTGTCCACCTGAGACTCATCTTCCAATTATTGGCTGGCCAATTTAGTTATTGGTGGGAGTATTTATATCCCTTCGACTAGAGTGCCTGTGTCTGTTTGTCTGCATGCACTATGTAGGAGTGCTCTGTTATCTGCCTGTTCATGCTGTTAAACTTGACTGTGGATTACTGCTTTATATTTTCTATTGGAGTTTCTTGACTGCCTTCGGTGAAGTGCTTTTTGTTTTGTTCCTTTTTTTTGAGTTGTGAACTCATTTGTTTTTCGCTGCTTTGGCTGCCTCACTGTGGCAGAATAAACTTTTGCCTTTTTTTCTTGAATCTGCATCTGAATCCTTCTACCAGCCTGACAGTACAAACAGACCATTATGGACTCAGCGGGTTCACTTCACTCGGCCGATCCCACCCTCTCTGCCTTGGCACGACTGGGTGAGATCTTGGAGAGACATGAGTCTCAGTTCAATGTTGTTCAGCAATCATTGGAGGCCCAGGCTGCTACCAACACCACACTGACTGCGCAGCTGCAGGAACTACGACTCTCTGTGGGAGTCAATCCGCCCTCTCCAGCACCAGCTCCTCCACCAGCACCACCACAGGTTGCACGGGAACCCAAACTTCCTCCCCCACCAACTTACAGTGGTGAACCGGGTACCTGTCGATCATTCCTCTCCCAGTGTTCGCTAATTTTTGAGCTTCAGCCCACAACCTTTCCCTCTGATCGCTCCAGGGTGGCCTACGTCATCACGTTGCTGACGGGTCGGGCACGAGAATGGGGAACAGCAGTGTGGGACACAAGGGCTCTGTTTTGCAATGACTGGGAGAGCTTTAGTGCCGAGATGAGAAGAGTTTTCGACCGTTCTCAGCATGGGAGAGAGGCAGCTCGGGAGATGCTTCGCGTTCGCTAGGGAGGACGCTCAGTTTCAGACTATGCCATTCAACTCCGCACTTTGGCGGCCACCACTGACTGGAATCCCCAGGCCTTGTGTGATGTGTTTCTGTATGGATTATGTGATGAAGTAAAGGATGAGCTTGTGACTCGCGAGTTGCCGCCTGGGTTTGAGGAGCTAGTAGACCTTGCCATTCGCATCGACAGCCACATCCAGCAGCGACGAGGTGAGCGAGGTTCATCTGGCTCATGGAGGCGCCAGGGAGAGACCAGGTCACCGTGGCAGGAGGAGGCTCGGCCATTGCCGTCTGGTCAACCTACTCAGGTCTCAGAGCAGCCAGAGCCAATGCAAGTGGATCGAGCCAGCCTGTCCCCTTCAGAGAGGAGGCAGAGGTTGGCAAACCGAGCTTGCTTATACTGTGGTCAGAAGGGCCACTTTGTTTCGGACTGCCCAGTAAAAGCCAGAGCTCACCCGTAGTCAGGGGTTTACGAGTGGGCAGTGCTACCTTACCCCGGGCTCCGTTATCACGCACATTGCTCTCTGCCTTTATCTTGTGTAGAGGTCAGAGACACACTGTCTCAGTCCTCCTTGACTCTGGGGCGGAGGGGAACTTCATCAGCGCCAACCTGGTAACCTCACTAGGTCTGCAGACTTCACAGATCTCCCAACCCCTAGAGGCTCGAGACATCATTGGGCGGAGACTGGCGTCAATAACACACACCACTGAACCGGTGAGTGTTTTTATTTCTGGGAATCACCAAGAGGTGATTGTTTTTAATGTTTTAGAATCTGCTCGCGAAGGGGTAGTGTTGGGACACCCATGGCTTGTTCTTCACAACCCGCATATTGACTGGACTGGAGGGAGTGTATTGAGTTGGAGTTCCTTTTGTTTGGGCCATTGCCTGCGTACTGCTCCTGTTCCTCCTGTTTCAGAACCCGAGTTTCCGGACCTGACTGCTGTTCCAGCTGAATATGCTGATCTGAAGCTGGTGTTTAGCAAGACCCGTGCCACCACTTTACCTCCTCATCGTCCCTATGACTGCGCCATTGACCTCCTACCTGGCACCACTCCACCGAAGGGCAGGTTATATGCGCTGTCTGCACCAGAACGGGAGGTCATGCATAAGTACATCCAGGACTCACTAGCAGCTGGGATAATTCGTCCTTCGTCTTCACCAGCAGGTGCTGGATTTTTTTTTTGTTTCAAAGAAGGATGGTTCATTGCGCCCATGCATAGACTACAGAGCTCTTAATGACATTACAGTGAAGAACAGATACCCCCTTCCACTAATGGCTACGGCCTTCGAGCTGCTTCAGGGGGCTACTGTTTTTACTAAGCTGGACTTACGCAATGCGTACCACCTGGTGCGTATTAGGGAGGGGGATGAGTGGAAGACCGCCTTCAATACACCCTCGGGGCACTATGAATATTTGGTCATGCCATTTGGACTTACTAATAGTCCTGCCTATTTTCAGGCACTTGTCAATGATGTGTTGAGAGATATGCTTAATAACTTTGTGTTTGTCTTTTTAGATGATATTCTGATTTTTTTCCAGGTCCCAGTCTGAACATGTAAGACATGTCCGTTTGATGCTTCAGCGATTGCTGGAGAACAAGCTGTTTGTCAAAGCGGAGAAGTGTGAATTCCACCGTGAGTCTATGTCTTTTTTGGGGTTCGTTATCACACCTGGGGGAGTTAAAATGGAGAACCAGAGGGTCAAGGCAGTGGTGGACTGGCAGACGCCAACCTCCCGGAGGGGCGTTCAACAATTCCTGGGGTTTGCCAATTTTTACCGCCGATTCATTCGGAACTTCAGGGTCATCGCTGCTCCTCTGACTGCTTTAACATCGCCCAAGGTGAGATTTGAATGGGGTCCGGCAGCCGAGAAGGCCTTTCGAGACCTCAAAGTTCTTCTGTTCACCTCAGCCCCAGTTCTGTGTCAGCCGGACTCATCCAGACAGTTAATTGTGGAGACGGATGCATCAGATGTGGGAGTTGGAGCAGTACTGTCTCAACGTTGTGCAACGGATGGAAAGGTACACCCCTGTGCTTTTTTTTCACACAAGTTTTCACTGACTGAAAGGAATTATAGTATTGGGGATCGGGAGCTACTTGCCATAAAGCTGGCTTTAGAGGAGTGGCGGACATTGGCTAGAGGGGGCCTCTGTTCCATTTTTAGTGTGGACTGATCATAAGAACTTGGAGTTCATTCGCTCCGCCAAGCGCCTGAACTCCCGCCAGGCGCGTTGGTCTCTGTTTTTTAACCGTTTCAGGTTCACTCTTGCCTACCGACCTGGCTCCAGGAATGCCAAGCCTGATGCGCTTTCCCGGCAGTTCCTGGCAGACAGAGAGGTGGCAGAGGACTCCACCATTCTTCCAAAACACTGTCTGGTGGCTGCAGTCGAGTGGGAGATTGAATCTCAGGTCCGCGCAGCACTTCAGGGTGAGTCAGTTCCCCGCACATGCCCTGATGGACTATTATATGTTCCTGTCTCTGTCCATTCAGCGGTCCTTAAGTGGGCACACACTTCCAAGCTGACCTGTCACCCAGGGGTGAGGCGTACAGTGACGTTTATCCGGTGCAGGTTTTGGTGGCCTGCTCTGAGTCACGACGTCAAGGAGTTTGTCACTGCCTGCTCTGTGTGTGCCCAAAACAAGTCGTCCAACCAACCTCCGGTGGGTCTTCAACCCTTACCTGTCGCCAAGAGGCCTTGGTCGCACATCGCCCTGGATTTTGTCACGGGGCTCCCTGCATCTCAAGGTAACACAGTCATCCTCACGGTAGTGGACAGATTTTCCAAGTCTGTTCACTTAATTCCTCTGCCCAAGTTGCCGTCCGCGAAGGAGATGGCCGAGGTGATGATGCAACAGGTATTCAGACTTCACAGGCTACCACTGGAGGTAGTTTCTGATAGGGGTCCACAGTTTGTATCCCGGTTTTGGAGAGCTTTTTGCAAACTTCTGGGGGTTTCAGTAAATTCGGTATCTTCGGGCTTTCACCCACAGAGTAATGGACAGACGGAGAGGGCCAACCAGCAGGTGGAGGTGATGCTTCGTTGCAAGACTTCTCAGGAGCCTTCCACCTGGTGCAACCATTTACCCTGGGTGGAGTACGCCATTAACTCTTTGCCTTCTGCTTCCTCAGGCCTGTCCCCCTTTCAATGCTACCTTGGGTACCAGCCTCCCCTGTTCCCGTCCCAGGAGTCTGAGGTGGGGGTACCATCAGCTGAGGCACACGTGCGCAGATGCGGTAGGACCTGGCGGCGAGCACGCAGGGCCCTCCTACGGTCTTCGACCACCATGAAGCAGCAGGCCGATCGCCATTGCCGCAGGGCGCCAGAGTATAGACAAGGACAGAGGGTGTGGCTATCGTCCCGGGACATTCCCCTGAGAGTGGACTCTCGTAAGCTGGCTCCCCGCTACATTGGCCCTTTTCCCATTGAAAGGGTGTTGAGCCGGACTGCGGTCCGCCTAAAGCTCCCTCCCCCTCTTCGCAGAGTTCACCCCACATTCCATGTGTCTCAACTTAAACCCTTTCTCACCAGCCCCCTTTGCCCGGCACCTGACCAGCCCCCACCCCCGCGCCTGATAGATGGTTCAGAAGCCTTCACGGTTCGTCGACTGTTGGACGCACGGAGGAGAGGCCAAGGGTTTCAATACTTGGTTGACTGGGAGGGTTACGGACCAGAGGAGATAAGTTGGGTTTCTGGACAAAGCATACTTGATCCTACCCTCATAAGAGACTTTCATCGGTCGCACCCTACACCAGCAAGAGGGGCGTCTAGAGCCGCCCTTAAGGGGGGGGGGGGGTACTGTCAGGATTCCAAAATGAAGTCTGGACTTTGGGGACATCTGGTGGGGAGTGGGGTTCTTGTTTTTTTTTTTTTGTGTGTTTTTGATCCACCAGGCCACGCCCAGTGTGGGCCACGCCCAGTGTCTGTGCTCTGTCCACCTGAGACTCATCTTCCAATTATTGGCTGGCCAATTTAGTTATTGGTGGGAGTATTTATATCCCTTCGACTAGTGTGCCTGTGTCTGTTTGTCTGCATGCACTATGTAGGAGTGCTCTGTTTATCTGCCTGTTCATGCTGTTAAACTTGACTGTGGATTACTGCTTTATATTTTCTGTTGGAGTTTCTTGACTGCCTTCGGTGAAGTGCTTTTTGTTTTGTTCCTTTTTTTGAGTTGTGAACTCCTTTGTTTTTCGCTGCTTTGGCTGCCTCAAAGTGGCAGAATAAACTTTTGCCTTTTTTTCTCAAATCTGCATCTGAGTCCTTCTACCAGCCTGACATTCTCGTTGGCGATGCGCACAGCACAGGTACTGTCAGCAGTGGTCTCTGGTCGTGCACGGTGATGGAGGGTTTCTCATATTAAATTGTTTCCATGTTTTGTTTATATTTACTCTTGTAGGGTATGTGTTTCGAGTTTCGTCAGGTCAGATTGTTTTGTAAAGTATATTATAATTTACGTTAGCTTACGTTAATGTATTAACATGTTAGCTAACCTGGTTTAATCGTAGCCAAATTCAAATCGCGGTCTGTAAGTGACGATAAGTTTCGGGTAATGTTTATCAGAGGTGCAAACTTCTCCCCTTTTGCTTTGTATGAATTTGCATTTTTGTCACCCAGTTTGTTATTTTTATTTTTATTGTTGGTGTTTGGTTGGGTTTGCACCCTCTTATTTTAGGTACTGAAGGTGCTCCCGCGACATAATGTTCGCACCTTTGCTTATAAAGTTCACACTTGTGTTATCCTGTTGATATTGTTCATTTCAGATGTACATACCGGTAATTCCTTATAAATGATTTTGCACATTGTCTATGCAAATTACAACCTCATACTTAATATATTCTGTATACAATATAGGCTTTACAATATATTCTGTATACTGCTCTTAACTTTATATACTGCCCGTAAAACTGAATCTTATATAATCTAAATGGTATGTTTTAGATCACATAGAATAAAATGGATTGCCTCATGACATGACTGTTCATTTACCATTTGTATCAGTGGTTACCACTGTAAATGACTTCTCATGTATTTTTCATAATGTATGCAATTTATACAATTTATACATCTTGTACAATCGTATTTTAATGTATGTAGTAAAAAAAATCCTTGAATTCGTGGTCCTAAACTATTGTCCATGGCATATGCTGGGCGCGACACCAATCGCTCCCAAAAAAAACTAGAAACACCATAGACCGTATATGAGAAACACCTAGAATTTTACGGAACTCAAAGAAGACAAATGTTTAACATGGAAATATATTAAAGTAGTAATAATGTTCACATATTCGTTCAGTGCGATTATATACTGTGATCACATTTTAATCATAAAGGCATCATTATTGTCCCCATAATGAGAAATCAACATCATGATTTCTAAACTCATTGCTAAAAGCAACGATTCTAGATAAAAGCCTCAGTTGCTAGGTACTAGTGATGGCAAGATGAGGCTTTGTTGAAGCTTCGAAGCTTTTCACCAAAATGTGTTGCAAAAAGGTTCATTTCATGAGGCTCACTTAAGATTCAAATGCTTACTAGGCCATCTAGTGGTGAATTAATATAACAGGAAAAAATTGCACCATGCTTATTTAAGGAAGTTTCAGGCACTTTCCCAACTGTGGTACATTTCTATAAATACTGGTAACAATAAATCATAATCATATAATTATTAATAATAATATATTACTATATATTTCAATTATAATTGGGGGTGAAATTATTGTGATGAATGTACAAATGTGATAAAGTGCTTTTGTAACATAGCCTAACTGGGGAGCAGTGAAGAGGTGTTTTTGTAACTGGAGAGGTTAAGTGACAAAATCATGTCAAGCAATGCCTGATCCAGTTCTCGTTTCCTGGAAGCTAAAGCCAAGGGAACAAACCAACTTACTAAGCTTTAATAGCAGTAGGTAAATAATTTAATAACAGTAAGTAAATATACTACACACCTTCCATCAGAATCAGTTCTGCCATTATGCACGGTAATGCCTAAACATGGATGAGGTGTAGTTGCTATAGCCTAAGATATCACTTTTACACAAATTTGACATTTCACCTATGGATAGGCTATATTGTATAAGTAAATTTAACATATGACGACATTATCTTTACATGTTAAATAACGCCTAGTCTTTAAAACTATTGCATAACCTTATTGGGAGAGATCTGATCAAAGTAGCCTACTCCCAAACAGGCGAAAACTTCCTCTTTTTGTTCTTATTCATCTCCATTGTTAGTCTTAGTAATGAACAAGTTGCAATAAACCGCAACACTTCTGAAAAACTGTCTCCAACCACGGACAAAAACCCACGAGCGCTTATTCTTCATGGGACATCTTTATAGTCGACATGTCCCGCCAAAATCAACCTAGATTCAACGCACTAGCACGGCAAGCACTGGGCAACCGAGGCCTCAAACATCACGTCACGTGATCTTTCCATTTTGACACACGCCTCGATACGAAGCGTCTGCAAAAGTTTACGTGAAATGCTCGAGACTTCGTTCAAAGTCTCGATACGATCTGGCCATCACTACTAGGTACGCTTTGTGCTCGGCACCGCCGCCAACGAGAACTCGCATGAACAATGTGACACACGGACGTAACCACGCCCCCGGGCAAAATACCCTATTTTTTCATAGTCCCCAGAAAACAAATAGCAGATGCTAACGGAAAACCAGACACCAACGGCAGACTTAACGAAGAACCAACGAGAAAGACACAAAAAGTAGATACTCTGACTTAACCACCAAAATTACGTTCATTTTAACATCTCTAAAATATTATAAAGAAAAGTCAACCCAACATAATACAAATATTCTGATGAGAGTGATTTGAAACAGTTTTGGTGAGTTTTATTTTGTTGAAAGTCTGTTGTATTGACTGAACATATTACAGTGTAATAAGCTAGCGGGATAAAACATTTACATCTGTCAAAACACTGTCACTCAAGATATTTTCATTTTTATGAATATTATATGTTGAAAAAGAGAAATGTTGCAAGATTATCCCTTTAACAATTAGTATTTAGTCGATTTATTTGCGTTTTGAGTAACGGCTAAGCCGTTGTTTTTTACGTGGCTATGGTGATAAAGTTAGTGGCGAGAGGATAGCCTTCCTCCGTTTTTCTATTAGCACGGTAAACAAATGTTAATGTATATTTATGGCCTGTCGTGCAGGCCAGGTTTTTTCCCTACCCCGGAAAAGTTGTGGATAGCTCGACAACGGATTAAACTTGGATTGCCAGACAGCACACAGAAGAAGAACTCTAACCTGCAAGGACTGAAACACAACTTTTCGATCGCCTACGCTGTTTGACTGAACGAATTGAACTGAACTATAATTTGACCACATTGTATATTGAACTATTGAACAAAACTGATTGAACAGACCTTCCAGACGGAATTTAATTAGATGTGTGTAGTGTTGCAACACAAATGTCTCCACAAGTTTCCTTGTTCCCAAGGTACCTTGTGCGAAAAATGTTAGAAACTTCCGTTTCAGTCATTTTACATTGATTATAATGGCAAGTCGGTAATTAATAAAACGTTTCTGACACAATTTAACAACTAAAGCAAAGAATTTTGTATTACATCATAACAAAATGGTAACCGGCACCTTGAACACCCAGCAGTTTGGATTTAAAATGATAAATTTATAGTAGGTACGCTGACAAAGCAACGTTCGCAACGAACGTTCTGTCTTAAATAATGTGTTCCAAACTGCATGGTGTTTGTAATGTAGTGCAATGCAATATCCACTCCTCACCACATGGTGGGAGTATTGTTTTTCCTGAATACCACGGTCACTACGTTCAGCCCCCCCCCCCCCCTCTAAGCATCAGGGACTTCAAATTTTCAGCCCTGAGGCGATTTTCTGGTCGGAAGATTATTTTTAAGATTGAGACGTGTTTAACCAGTCGGTGGGCTTCATCAACGCTCCGTACACCAGTAAAACATATGTGGACTTATAAATAAAGCTTTACTGACCAAATTTCATCAAAATCCATGCAGGAGAAAGTATTTTACTAGATCGTGGAGAATTCACATTTGTGGCGGGGAGATTAGCGAACGTCATTTGAGATGCACTGCAAGCATCGTTCTAAAAATTCATTGTCTCGATGCAACTCATTCTCACCATGTTTTTACTTATTTATTTATTTTATTGAGTAGCTGTTTTTTTTTTACTAGGACACCTCCTACTGCTTGTTTGCCTAGGTTGTAAATGAATAGGCAATAAACTTAACCCGATTCTGGTTTACTGTGTAACTCTGTCTCCGTTATTAATATGAATAAACATTTATTAATTACTATTTATTTAAGTGAGGCACAATTGGTACATTTGTACAATGTACAAAATAGTACATTTTCATGATTTGAAAGAACTAACAAAATTTCATGCAAATATCTGATAAAATTAGGAAGTTACAAGCAAAACTGTGAATATTCGTCATTTTCGGTGACATGACTTCTATTGTAATTAATGTGTAATATTTTACCGTAATTCTCGATATTATAAATATCATAACTTTCTCAATCCTGGACCAATTTTCACAATCACAATTTTCAGCTCTGTTTAGTCATGTGATCCATTTTGAGCTAGGGGCTGTTTCGAAATTTTGTCATCATAACTATTTATATTGTAGTTGTTAGCCTACAGAGTTGTTAGCCTACAGTTAAAATCCAGTAATGTTATGAAGCTGTGACACTCCGCTATAAGCTATGTACTTAGATGTAACATTATTGTTTGAAATAAATGAAGTAACTATCGACATTATGGATTACTTTCAATTGGCATCCACATGTAATTGAAACAGTGAGGAGGTAACATTAACGTTAATTTAAAACTTGCATTATCGTGAGGTGATAGCTATAACAAAATACTGTACAGTAGGCTATCTATGACAGCTAAACAACGTACAGCTAACAAACAATAACTAACAAAAGAGCAACTTTTAGTCTTATATGTGACAATTTAGTTCGGACTTTGTATACACCATATTCTACATGTAGATTATGAAATAAAATTTGGGGAGCATCCGGGACGATGTTATGCACTCCAAAGATGTTAGCTAATGGTACGCTACCATTGCACTGGTTAGCACATCAATCACAGTGTTAGTTGTTCGCAAGTTACTGTATGATTTCGAATTTAATGGTATAGATTATATCAGTTAACAAATAGTAAGGACCTGTCATGGTTGTCCTAATGTTCGTTATGAAGTTTATCAATCAAACCAATTATGTATAATAGTGTGGTGAATGGGTGGGTGGTGCCCGATTGGGGAGGCCATCACACCTGATTATTGGGCGCACCTGGAGGGAGACTTGAAAAGGGGCCTGCAGGTGTGACTGCGGAAGGAGAGCACATGGAATGCCGGGCGGATAGTCGGACATTTGGGGATGCGAATTGTGCCGGTCCTGGTCATTAGGGTGAAGCTAGTCTAGTGGGGGGAAGTTAGATTAGGCCGTTTATTGGCATGAATTAGGTCCGGCGTGGAAAACGGTATGCTACCTGGCTCTGTGTGGACTATTAAGGACTATTGTTACAGCGACGCACCTACTTTCAGGGTTCCCACACTTTGGTTAACTTCAAATTCAAGGACCTTTCAAGGACTTTCCAGGACCAATTTTCTCAAATTCAAGGACCACACAGGGTGGCATTACCTACTGCTACCACTGAATGTGTTAACAATTTTAATATTATTTTGAACTTGTGTGTGTGTGTGTGTGTG
>JAGFZM010001292.1:151831-182456 GCA_017657215.1 Limnothrissa miodon
ATCTAACTATCAATAAAGTGTTCAGAAAGGGATGGCAGATAGGTAAACGATGCCAAAACCTGTGACTGTGTTGTAGCAAACAGTTACACAACTCAGGAAAACTGACATTTGACATACATCACTGGCAACCTCTGGTCTTTCTTTGCAGGAGGCTAAGTTGGCAATCAACAACAAACCAGCAGTCAACAAATCATAAGCTAACTTGACAATTTTTATACAAGCGGATGGTCTCGATCAACAATTAAAAAAAGTTGTCTGTCCGCCTCTTGGAGATGGGGTGGACTTCAGGAGGTCCAAGCCCGCCCTGGTGCCAGTCACCATAGAGGGGGTTAATGTGGAGGTGGTGAAAACATACAAGTACCTGGGGATACATCTGGACGATAAACTGGACTGGTCAGTCAACACAGAAGCACTCTACAAGAAGGGGCAGAGCAGGTTGTACTTCCTGAGGAGGCTGCGGTCCTTCAACGTCTGCAGACTGGATGTTTTACCAATCTGTTGTTGCCAGCGTCCTCTTCTATGTAGTGGCATGCTGGGGAGGAAGCACTAAGAAGAGGGGTGCTGGGCGACTGGACAGGCTGGTAAGGAAAGCTGGATCTGTTGTGGGAGCTGAACTGGAGTGCATCACTTCAGTATCAGACAAGAGGACCCTGAACAAGCTACTCAACATCCTGGACAATGACTGTCATCCACTCCACAGCACTATCATGCAGCAGAAGAGCTTGATCAGCTGGAGACTACGCTCCCTGACATGCACAACAGACAGACTTAGGAAGTCATTTGTACCCAGGGCCATACAACTCTACAATGCTTCACTGAAAGGAAAAGGAGAGTTGGACTTCTCTGCATAGTCTATCGCACCTGAACACTCTCATACATTTACAAGACATTTTCTACAATACTGTGTATTGTTGACACTGACTAGGGACCCTACTGGCTACATTAGCCCACATGCACAACTCCTCCTCACACTGTAACTTCATACTTGACCTGCATACTTGATTGATGCATGAACATGTATATGACTTATACAGACTTATCCTTGCACTGATTTTTATTGTTATCTTATTGTCCATATACTTATACTAGAACTGTTTTATTGCTATGCTGATATTTTTTATTGTCCATTTACATATGCACATAATTATTGCTAGTCAATAGTCTTTTAACCTTGCACTATTGCACTACTGGTCTCATTTGCACAACTACCTTGACACACTCCCCATACTGTACCTCAGTACATTCATGCGCATCTCTACGCACAGTATTTGTATTTTATTGTTATTTTGAGTAACTGTAGTATATGTTGTGTGTGATTTTTTAAGCTGCTGGGACCTTGAATTTCCCCATGGGGATCAATAAAGTATCTATCTATCTATCTATCTATCTATCTACAGTATCTATCTATCTTTACATGTCTGATGTCTCCACAGTTCAGATGACAGATAGCCAACCTGTCCAGTGGCATCAGGAAAGCGAAACAGGACTACACACGCAAGATAACCTCCCACTTCAATGACAGCAAGGATGCATAGAGCCTATGGCAAGGCATACAGGCCATTACAGACTACAAGCCTGCAGCGCGTAGCTGTGAGAGCGACACCACTCTGCTCAACAATCTGGACAGCTTCTTTGCAAGATTTGAAGAACAGAACAACACACGCCCACAGAAAACACCACCACCTCCACACGACCAGCCTCTGTGCCTGTCTGCTGCCAGCGTGAAGAGGACACTCTACGCCATCAACGCCCTGAAAGCAGCGGGTCCAGACAACATCCCTGGCAGTGTGCTGAAAGACTGCACAGAGGAGCTGAAGGACGTCTTCACAGACATCTTTAACACCTCCCTGAGGCAAGCCATTGTCCCATCAGGCTTCAAGACTGCCACCATCACACCTGTGCCAAAGAAATCATCCCCAGCCTGCTTCAATGACTACCGCCCTGTGGCACTGACACCCATCATCATGAAGTGCTTTGAACGACCAGTCATGTCACACATCAAATCCACCCTGCCTACCAACCTGGACCCATACCAGTTCGCATACAGAGCGAAACGATCCACAGAAGATGCAATCTGCTCTGCCCTCCACCCAGCCCTAACTCACCTGGACAAGAAAGACTCATATGTGAGAATGCTGTTCATAGACTTCAGTTCAGCATTCAACACCATTATACCACAACAACTCATCTGCAAACTGGACAAACTGGGCCTCAGCACCTCCCTCTGCAACTGGCTGCTGGATTTCCTCAGCCAGAGGCCTCAAGCGGTGCGTGTGGGCAACAACGTCTCTAACAGCATCACCCTGAGCACAGGGGCTCCACAAGGCTGTGTGCTTAGTCCGCTGCTCTTCACCCTGCTGACACATGACTGCACACCAACCTACAGCTCCAACCACCTGGTGAAGTTTGCGGACGACACAACGCTGGTGGGGCTCATAACCAAGGGAGATGAGACCCACTACAGGAAAGAGGTTGAGCTCCTGACCACGTGGTGCAGAGGCAACAACCTCCTGCTAAATGTTAGCAAGACCAAGGAGGTTATTGTCAACTTCCAGAGAGGCCACACCTGTCACCATCCGCTGACCATCGACGGCGCTGCGGTAGAGAGAGTGAGCAGCACCAAGTTCCTGGGGGTGCACATCAGTGAGGACCTCTCCTGGACTACCAACACCACATCACTGGCCAAGAAAGCACAACAGCACCTCTACTTCCTGCGCAAACTCAAGCGGGCAAGCGCCCCACCACACATCCTGACCACATTCTACAGAGGAACCATTGAAAGCATCCTCTCCAGCTGCATCACTGTGTGGGGCGGTAGCTGCACTGACTACAACAGAAAAGCTCTACAACGCATCGTGAGAACAGCTGAGAGGATAGTTGGCGGACCACTCCCATCCCTGCAAGACATCTACACCACCCGCCTCACCCGCAAAGCCATCACAATTGTCAAGGATGCAACCCACCCCGCACACTGTCTGTTCAGCCTCCTGCCATCTGGAAAGAGATACAGAAGTCTCCGCTCCCGCACCACCAGGCTCACCAACAGCTTCATCCACCAGGCTGTGAGACTGCTGAACTCTCTCCCCTCCTGGCTCCCAGCCAGCGGAACCACCAGACTGGCAGGAGTATAGGAAGACAGATTGGACTCTACACCCCATCCCCCATCCACCCCCCCCCAACCCCCCCCCACACACACACACACTCATCAACAAGGAAATAAACACTCTGAACCAAAAAAACAAACAACACTCTGGACTGAAAATAACTATAACTACCTCTGAATTGCAATTGCACACACCTGCTGCTATATATTCTAGTATTCTTCTTACCACTATTTACACCACTTTTTACCACTATTTATATTTGATACTACTGCTGCTAAAATCTTGTGTTGCACTAAGACAACAAAGAACACTGCTAGAACACTTACTTTGTTATGTCGTGTCTTATATATACTGTGTGTCACCTAAGTATAATGCCTTAAGCCTACTTGCACTTTTTTTTTTACTTAACAGTACCTTATTGTTTAAATTGTTTTTCTTGTTGTGCATCTGCACTTTATTGTTGTCAACGTCTACGCATGGGACAAGTGTGAAACGTAATTTCGATTCCTTTGTATGTCAAGTACATGTGAAGAAATTGACAAATAAAACTGACTTGACTTGACTTGACTTGACAGGCAGTCAAGCATTCAGTTAGCACCGGGCACTGCAGTTACAAAGTACAAACAGCGTGAAGGTTTTTTTTTTTGAATGCGGGCTGGGTAATACCAAGCAATTGGTGTGGGGAGGGAGGGGGGGTTACATTACAAGGTTAGTAAACATGCTGCAACTATGTATTCTGCAGACAATAATTAAAATAATTAAAGAAAATTGAACAAAAAGAATTCATAATTTTATTAACTGTACTGACTGAATTATATTGGGAATTATATTGGGGGGGTTATATTGGTTGGATCTGATTATTGGGGGGGGTCATGACCCCCGTAACCCCCGTGGAAATTACGCGCCTGGGTCTTGGGAATCTGCAGGGAAGTGCGCTTTTAAATTGCACTGTGTGCACGCGTGTGCATGTGTGTGTGTGTCTGCGTGTGTCTGTGTGTGCTAGACAGGGGGAACTGGTATTGGGGGGGGGGGGGCGGGCTGCGTTGCGGTGGTCTGTATTGAACTGTTTAATGTTTTTCTGTGCTATGGTGTTCTTATTTATAAGTATTTAATGCTTGCTGTGTTGCACGTTTGTAAAGACAGTGCTCTCCCTTATGACTCCTGGTTTAGTGCTGCGCTCTGGCCTTTTGGCTGTCCATATTTTATGAATGATGAAATAAAGCTCTATTTGATCTTCCAGTAGTTGGCTGGTGTGTTCTGGTTCCTCTGGGTGTGTGTCAGGTTGAGGGGATACTATAAAGACTATAAAGTGAACATTACCATAGTAATACTAACTGTGATGTTGGCATGTTAGCTTCGTGACTCATTGATCTGTTACTTTAAGAAATGTTTTTATCTCCTGTGTATTCTACTTATTTCATCATCATAACCTGAGCGCTGAGTGACGGGAATTTTGGGGGGTGACATTTCTTTGCAAATACTTAAATGGAGCAGTTTAAATATGTTTTTTCTTTCTCAGAAGCAATAATTTCATAGATAAATACTGCGTTCAGCGTCTGCAGTTGATTCACCGGAAGTTCCAAACACATTCGTTGCTACAGCAGCGGCCCCAGAAAACTTGTGGATACCCAATGAAAATTCTTTAAAAATAGACACAGGCACATTTCCCCAAACTCAGAGCTGCAGTATGACCAAGATGACACCCTAGATGTGAAGGATTTTGGTAGAAATAGATTATAGTTACAAAGTTATTGAATTGAGTCCCTTTAACAATAGACTAAGCCACATTTCCCACCCCAAGTGGTGCAGCCTCACAATATAGGTTTGGTGGCACTACAATTGGTAGGAGCGAAGTTTTTGTATTTTATTTAATAATGATTTTTTTTCACCAAAGTAGTGTAGTGGTGTGTTTTAATTTAGGTGGTAAAGGCAAAGAGCAGTTATAAGAGCAAAGTTATTGAATGTTATTTGTAATAAAAATAGACTGTTACATTTCACCAACGGGGTGTGATACGACCTTGATTTCATTCCATAAGCCTTTTGTGATTTTGACAGCTCTTCACTCGCGTTTTGCACATTGCAGATGGTCCCTAAACTTTCCTCTTACGGTAGACTATTAGGACTATTAGGATGTTGTGCGTATTTCTATAATAATACATATTGTTTTGACAATATACTAATACATATTGTTTTGACAAAAATCTGGTCATAGCTCCTTGCCTACCTTACTGCTGTTGAATAGATCCATATATTGTGTTTTAGGATCGTGGATAGAACTTTTTAGCTGAGCTTGTGAGTGGGTGAATGTATGAATGTGAATTGGTTATTGTATTTTACTTTCTCTTTTATGTTTTGTTAAGTGAAACTGAAAAATGAAGCTATTGCACTAACAAAAGAAACTCTTAAAATACTTAAACTTAAAATAATTAATTAATCAATCAATTAATCAATTAATTGCCATCCATTTGCACTCCTTGTTAATAAGTTTTGCAGTGTCCTGTAGTGTGAAGCCCTAATGCACCTGAGTGTTGAGTTTGTAGTGAATGTTGAATTGAAGTGTATATCAGTATTGTGTCAGCGCACAGCTATTTGAGTAGTAGGACCCTAGCCTCTCAGTAGCATTTCTCTTTCCCTTCTTTCCCTCTCTTTCTCTTACTTTTTCAGCTGAACTACAGGCATTTGTGTTTTAGGCATAAATATTTTTACAGTATTTTACAGTATGTTCTCAAAGCTAGATGCAGTTTATAGACACATTTCTTTTTTATATTGTTTTTCAATAGCATGCCATGATGAGCATGTTTTTTGCTTGTTATGTCATTTAAAGTCCATGGGTCGTTGGGGTTAGTTCTTCCTGGTACTATGGTGAAACTAAAATAAAATTGAGCAGAAGCACGACAGCGTTAGTCTGGCTAATCTTTAACTCCATGGGCCCAAGAATTTAACTTGTCAAACTAAGAGAATTTCACTTATCTTGACTTTTATTTTATAATCTCAGTCACTGAGTTACTTTTTGCCATTCTTTATGGTTTCTGGTTTAAAATGCTAATGTCACTCACAAAAGAAAAACCCTTTGCCTGCTCGTTGCCATAGTTCCTGATGTCCTGGTATTTGGCATTCGCCATAACTTCCATTTAGCATTAAACTGTCTTATTATGCTACTTGCATTACTGTAGTAAGCTGTACACTTATGTAGGCAAAATACAGTTACAGTGGTCCCTCGTTAATCGCGAGAGTTACATTCTAAAAATAACCCGCAATAGGTAAAATCCATGAAGTAGTCAGCTATATGTTTATTTTTTCAATGATTATAAATGTTTAATGGTTGCAAAACCCCCCACTTCACACTTTATAAACTTTCATGTCTGCTTGCTTGATTTGAAGTTACTCCTTCGGCATTGAATGACACAGGCATAACCATAGAAAATACAAAAAAACGTGGGGGGTGTTCCACTGGTGGAACAGTGTTCATTAAGAGGTTAGCTCACAAGTAACATTGTTTCAGTTTCATTTCAAGGAATAAAGAAAGTTATTAGTTATTGTATATTTGTTGTCAGTCTAGTAGAGGGGTTGTCAACCTGCGGCTCTGGGACCACATGCGGCTCTTTAGCACCTCCCTAGTGGCTCCCTGCAGCGTCTTCAAAAATGTATGGAAATGGATGGGGGGATATATTTTTTAGTTTTAATATGTTTTTTTTAGGAGGCAAACATTATTAAAGTTTTCAAATGCCTTCAAAATACTCATAAAAAATATTAACATTTCTGTCAACGACGATTTGCGTCATAGCCTGCTATACACGTTTCAATGCGGTTCCATGCCACACAGGTGGCTGATGTAAACAAACCAGCGGATGTGTCAAGGGCCATGGATCCCAAAGGAAAAAGGAGAAAGATACTGTAGCTAATGAGAACAGAGGATTGAAGGAAAAATGGTCCAGATCATTTGCTTTCATTGCCAATGTAGAAGGATTGCCTGCATGTTTGCTTTGTATGTAATGAGAAGTCAAACAACTAAAAGAGTAATTTGGAACTCAGGGGAAGTCCACTTTCTCAGCTTCCTCATCAACTTGTTTCAGAAGACTATTCATGACAGACTTCACATCCTCCTCCCTCTTTTCATTGCACTCTAGTTCTTCCAACTCTTTGTCCAGAAAGTCATCAAGATCAGCCGGAATCATTTTGACATCATCAGAAATATCCATGGGCAGATTCATTCCTTCTACCCTTGCTGTGATTGACGTTTTCTCTTCAATTCTTTCCAGTGCCCATATCAGAATTTTCTGTAGCTCTTTTTTGGTGCTTGTGCTTGGTGCTTTTGGTGCTCTGGTGGTCACCACCAAAGCCTCCAGTTGCCTCCTTAACTCATCCATGCTGTATTTTGTAACCTTTTTCTTAATTGCCTTTCCCCATGATCTGCTGGCCTTGCTGTCAGGCAGCAGGTCAAGAACTAAACTTCTACACAAATATGAAAGAATAAACAGTACAATAAAACTAGTGTACCCTGTGTTATGTTATATGGCATTCTTATGTTGCCTAGTCACCTTTATGACACTGTACAGAATGGTTTATGTTACTGCCTGTATTGCCTTCACATCATTTATTGCGGCTCCAGACCGATTTGTTTTTTCATTTTTGGGTCCAATATGGCTTTTTGAACATTTTAGGTTGCCGACCCCTGGTGTAGTATGTTCTAAAAAAAAGGGGATGTGTTGGCCATAGATATGGTATACATATAGAATTCTATATGTATATCTATGGCATTAGCAAGAGGTCATAAATGGTGGAGAATGGCAATAGCTGCCCCCCTCCAAAAGTGTAGGGGGGTCAATTAACAATATTCCCACACATTAACAAACAGCATCAAAGACCAATAGGGGAAAGGAAAAACACCCTACTAAGGAGGAAACTAAGGGGCTAATAGAACTACCAGAGGTTATGTAGGAAGATGGGAGTGAAGGGGTTGGGATCCTGTCCTTCTAATTATGTAGGGATGGGGGACAGTGGGTTGGGAAAACATAATGTTAATTGCTGTGTATAAGAGATGGGACTTCCTGGTGATGACACAGTGCTTGTATGTGGGACTGGCAGGGGAGTCTGGAAATGACGTATGATGTCATGAGATGTTTGTGCGTTGAAGAACAGGCTAACTGGTGATGACATTCATTCACCTCGTAATGAGCTTTTAGAGCACCAAAGTGAACAAGCAGCTGGTAAATTAACCTGAAAACAGCACTAAACAGTGCCTGCCTTTAAACTGATGTTGTGCACCAACATTGTTATCCACGTTTACTTAATTCCACCTGCTGTTTAAATGACCCTATACATAGAGTGCGTGAGCGCCAGTCTGTAAAGACAACCCCCTAAGAGAAGAAGTTAGCACAGATTAGGCAGGTCAGTTTCTCTCTTTTCAGTCCTTCTTGCCTTGATGATTTTGAGCTTAATGGCAATGGGCCACATAGAGATGGAGGGACGGCTATGTGAAGGTCATGAATGATCGGGAGAAAGGCAATAGTTATAAAGGTGACTTTATAACTATTCATCATGTACTGTGTGAATAGTTGATAAATAGCGTAAAGCTACCATTGGAAAATTATTTGACAAAGGATTGGCAAAAGATTTTATGTAGAATGGTAGGGATTTTATTGTTTTTGAAGTGCATGCCACATCACAAGGTCCACCATCTGCTGCCGTTTCTTGCCACCAGACACTTCCTCCTTGGAATGGAGCAGTAAGCCGTTATCTTGTCATCTCCGGCACGCCACAAACACTCTTTCTGTTTGGCCTTGTCCTCGCAGTCTCCCGCCTCTGGAGTCATCACATTCCTTTTCTCTCCTTTTCCAACCATTGCTTTCAGGGCTAAAAATATGAGCAACACTTCATTAAAACTCATCTTCAATGTCAGTTTACTTTTGTAGAAAGTCCATCTGTTAAACCCAAATCAGTTACAGTTACATCCTCATGTCTGATGATGAGCAATGCTTCTCTTCTTACTCACCCAGAGTTGAGTCCAGTTTCTCAGCTTCCTCATCAACTTGTTTCTGAAGACTGTTCATGACAGACTTCACATCCTTCTCCCTCTTTTCATTGCACTCTAGTTCTTCCAACTCTTTGTCCAGGAAATCATCAAGATCAGCCAGAGTCATTTTGACATCATCAGGAATATCCATGGGCAGAGTCATTCCTTCTGCCCTTGTTGTGATTGACGTTTCCTCTTCAATTCTTTCCAGCTCCTGTCTCAGAATTTTCTGTAGCTCTTTTTTGGTGCTTTTTTTTACGCTTGTCCTTATCAATGGTCACCCCCAAAGCCTCCAGTTGCCTCCTTAACTCGTCCATGCTGTATTTTTTAACTTTTTTCTTAATTGCCTTTTCCCCATGATCCGCTGGCCTTGCGGTCAGGCAGCAGGCCAAAAACCAAAAGAAACGCATCGAATCAAAGCACTATAAATCAGTCCAAACTTACTAAAACAAAACTTAACCAGCCAACTTCTACACAAATATGAAAGAATAAACAAAACTAGTGTACCCTGTGTTATGTTCTCTGGCATTCTTATGTTGCCTAGTCACCTTTATGACACTGGTCAGAATGGTTTATCCATTGTTAACAGACAAGTGGAATGGTTTAAGATTCCATGGTCTCTCTTGACCTATGACTATTTACAAGGCATGGACTACATGTTTCTTTAGCATATTTTGTAGTCATACTACAATATTTATCACATAACTTGGAGGGAGTAACCACCAATTAGCGTACTCAAAAAGTCAGTGGGTTTAACTAAGTTGATTTTGACTAAAAAATATGTGAGCCCCTCTTACTAAAGATCAAACAAACAAAAACCTTGGCTACTGTTCATTTGTAAGGAAAACTTTCATAAGCCATAAATCATAAAATACAGCCTATTAACCATAATTTTAGCTGGGAGGATCAATTCATCTAAGTTAAGGGAAAAACATAGTTCAATAGCGGACAATGGTGGAGTGTTCCATTTAATGAACGCCCCTATTTTTTAAAAATGGCATACCCAAAAGGCTGGACAGTTCCTACATAGTTTGAGACTCAGGAATGTTCCTTATACCATTGGAAAGGCCGCACCCTCAAGTTTTTTTTCTAGAAGATTAAGTTTGTTTCTGTGTGTAACCCACCTTAGAGTGTGGTTACTAAAGAACATACTCTAATATAAAGTATTAGAATGGTCAGAGTTTAATAAACAAGATATATATACCTTCAGATTTATTGCAGTCTCAGGGACTGTAGTTCTGATACAGGCATCTCCTAGGTGATGAATTTGTTTACTTCTACTCTCAAGACTTTATTTTGAATCTTGATCTTTAGATGAACACTATTATTTTATTTAATCTATCTCTTTCTCTCTTAAAGGCCCACTATGCAACATTTTTCATTTAATTACAGTTTTTTTCAATTGTTTACACACAATTTTGAAAAGCGGGTTCTCTTTTCACAATTATCCAAACACCACACTCAATTTGCAAAATTCCTAGATTGTTTGCAAAATGACACACTTCAGTCAAAACATACACACTTCAGTCGAAGCATACACATTTCAGTCAAAACGTATACACATATTTGTGAAAATGCTATTAGTTTTCATTTAACCAACACAGTCTTCAATGATCAGACACTATTGCAGACAGTTTCACACTGCTGTGATAAATAAAAAACACATTTGTAAAAAACTAATTTTAGGAAATAGCATGTGCTAGTTTTTTGGGCAGACATTGTTACAGTATGTAAGGGATCATTTCGATGACAAAAAATAGTGACAAACCCACAACATTATTCATGATTAGTTTGAGATATAGGGAGAATGTACACAAATAGGCCTACTACACTTACAGTACCAAGCACTGCACAACACTGATGCTGCAGACTCAATATTTCAAGTATTTATTTCAATTCAAGAAATACAGTATTTCTTACCATAATCAGTTACAGTAATCAACCAATAATCAAATCAATGAAACAAATTTGGTCCTCGTCGTCTTTGTTCGGGTTCTATCAACTCTTCAAGTCCTTCTCTACCTCTTCCTCTACCTAGGCCTCTTCCTCTATCTCCTTCTTCTCCTCTTCCTCTACCTGGGCCTCTTCGTCTACCTCCTTCTCCTCTTCCTCTACCTCCTTCTTCTCCTCTTTGTGCTTATCCAATTTGTTTATTAGTGTGGTCATTGGCAATCCGGGGCTTTGTAATGACAAAGAAGTAACCTCACAATCCTTGTCTCTGTCTAAGGTGCCGAAATGTGTGTAGAGTTTTACAAATCACTTTGTGTAATGTTTTGCAAAAAGAATGATGCAGACATTGTGTGTAATGTTGTGCAAACCCTCTTTAACAAAAATCCTAAAACTTGGTAACTTAAACTTAAATTTTTAGACCTGAATATTTAATCAACTTTTGTTTCATTTCTTTTTTTTTATTTTCTTGTACAATTTGATGATTGTGCAAACACCGATACTTGAACTCCGATTGTTTGTTTTTTTATCGACATTGAAAACTTGGCGAGCCAGAACAGTTAACCCAACTAGAACCCCCTATACTGGATTGAAGACTTCCCCTTGAGTTTGCCCCATGGATCAACACACGCATCCATTTCCTTGGACAAGATTACACATAGATTTTTATGCACCTTTACACACACAAAAGACTATTTATTTTCTTTTAATCATATTATTTGAATTTTATTATTAGATACTTTTGGGGAAAAGAGCTCTTATTTTTTATGTGTTTATTGTTGATTATTTATTATTAATAATACATTTATTGTATATATATTACTCTTAATTAAAGAAGTGTCATTATCAATTTACTTCCCCCTTCTGGAAGCCGAATCTAGAACTGGCCTTAAGACTCTCTTAAACCTAAAAGCATCTCCTCTAAATTTTTCTATTAGTAGAGTAAAGGGGTGCTACATGTGACATACTGACACAGTGTTAAAGAGGTGACTTTTGGTAACCAAGAGTACCTACTGACATTCAAAAGCTTATAACTTGAAAACCCCTTTACCTAGAAACATAATATTGGTCTCAAATTAAAGTTTTCTCATTTTCTCATATTTATCTCTTGTCTTGTCTCTCTCAAAGTTTAAACCTTTAGAAGAAACCAAAGTCCTGTTTTCAGGTCCAAACATTTGTTTGAGAAATAAAACATTAACATTTTTCCTATAAGTAATTATGAAGGCTTTTAGAAATTAACGAATTTAATGTTAACAAGCAACGTACAAGGGTGGACACATTAGAAATTATTAACATAGTGGTGTTTGTGTGTGTGCATTCATGTGTGTGTGCTCACTTAGTTAATAGGTGTGTGTGTGTGTGTGTGTGTGTGTGTGTGTGTGTGTGTGTGCTTACCTGGTTTAGAAGGGTGAGGTACACACCACATCCAAATTCCTTTGGTTTTGGACTCGATAGTGCTGCCCAGGGCAAACCCTAAAAAGATAAACAGAAGTGTCAGAAGAGACTGAACTTTGTCTAATTAGATTATATTAAACTTTATTTTCATAACACATATAATACACATACAAATAGACATAAATATAAGGTGACAACATTTTTAGAATCTAATCAGAAGTGCAGGACCAGCAGTCTTTATGTATAGTATAAAATGTACATAAGAGGAGGAGGAGAGAGTTCATAATAAAATGAGGCAGAGTTCACTAGGGAGACAGCTTCGAGAAAAAAATGTTTCAAAATCTGCTGGTTTGGTCTGGAGGCTTCTGTAATGCTTTCTGGACAAAAGGAAAGTTGCATTTTACAGAAAGTTGCATTTTATTATCGATCAAAATGTGTTGTAAAAAAGGACCTCCTAGTTCCACTTTAACAATCAGGGAGGCCCTCACAATTCATTGATGCATTGAACATTAGACATATAGTATATTAAAAAACAGCCCAACATATTTCTCATAACCTGCGATATTAGCATCATTTTAAGGTGCAATGGTTCTCTTTATCGACAAAAGGGCATATCTGAAATGTGGCCCCAAGAACTTGCAATGCTGTTGATGTAGAAGGGATCATGTCTTCCTTAAGTCCACAATGAGCTCCTTGGTTTTATTAGTGCAGGTTGTTGTCAGTGCACCAAGCAGCTACAGTAAATGCTCAACCTCTGCCCTGTAGTCTGACTCATCATTGTCTGTGTGTGTGTATGTGTGTGTGTTGGGTGCAGTGCTCTGAGTTGTGTTTGTGTTGGGAGCAGTGTTCTGATCTGTGTTTGTGTGTGTGTGTGTGTTTGTGTTGGGAGCAGTGCTCTGACCTGTGTGTTTGCCAGCCAGTCGGTTCATGAGGTAGGACTTGCCCGTGCGGTAGAGCCCCACCACGGCCACCACCACCACTGGCTGCTGGATCTGCTCCAGGATCTGCAGCGCCTCCTGCTGGACACGCATGCGCCCATCTGGCCCGTTATCAATCAGGCACACTGGGGACGCCATGGACACTGCCATCTGTAAAACGCACACGCACACACCCATTCACACACATACATCAAATGCACACACACTTAGTCAAATTATCATGATCTCATAGTCCGCCTATTCTAGGTAGGCCTACATACTCTACTCAGACACACTGGAGATGCCATGAACACTGCGACACACAAGTAGTAGGCTACACACAAACACGCATACACACACTATAGAAACACAAACACAGAGGTTTCACAACCTACCTACTCATGAAATAAAATGATTACCGCAGACTTAGTTGTACACTGGATGTACTGATTTTCTAAATATCTTATTAATAAATATGATCGTCTATGGAAAACAAGTAGACATTTCATTCTGTTTATCAGTTTTCGATAGCCTACCTTTAGTAAACGAGCTGAATGCTAAGACAGTCGACCAGACGGAGGACACAGACTTCAGACCTGCGCTGACTTTGATCAGACTTCAATTTTCTGAAAAAAAAAAAAAAAAAAAAATTAAAACGAAACTGATTCCCCACTGATTAGGCTACTGGAAAAGCACCGGTTTCCTATAAGCCTCATAGACCGCACTGTGGCAGCTTACGTTGTGCCAACACTTTATCGAAAGTTACAGTAGGCTACACATTGATGATGCAGCTGACGTAAAGCCAATCAAACGTGTTACAAAATAGTCTACAGCCATTACTGACAGTGGCATCTAGGCGAAATAAACACATGTTGTTACCTGATTGTTATTAGTACAGCGAAGACGAAGCCATGTGATCTAAAATGTTTATCCTGAAATAGGGCTAGGCTACTGCAAAAGTTCACAAGGTAAGATAAAAAAAATTCAGTCTTGCGTCCGTGCGAAACCTCTGACTTTCTTTAGGCTGGGAGGAAACGAGCAGTCACAGTGAGAAAAAAACAACAACTTGGAAACCACCCTCTTGTTTTCTTTCACTTTCGGTCTGCTGCACGCCTTGGCACAGATTGGCATTTTATTAACCGCTTCACGAGTGACCTCTAGTTGTCAAAGCAAATAAATGCATGTCAACGGTCAGGAAAATTGAGCTTGTACCTCAGATTTCATGCAAAAGATTTAGAGTCTTTAGCGTCACTACAATCGAGACTGTGGGGTAAAACCTATAAAACAGTTAAAGCTAAAACAATACAGGTCTTACCAAAACGCTCTTTTTACTTCTCATTTTTAGATTTGTTGCCTACATTTTAAAACCAGCATTCTGTGTAAGGAAGTCTAGGTAATTTAATCAACCTTTGCACAACCAGGCAGTTGGGTAAGCCATTTGATATTTTTTTTTTACTTGTCCAGATGATACTGTACCACCAAAATATACCATGGCCAAACTATGCAGTAAACATGAAATAACATAACAGCATCAATTTGGGTGCATTTCCCACATTACAAATGTAAATAATTTCATTCACCTTACAAATTTCCCTCATCTAAATTGTGATCTCTGGACCAGAATTCCTCATATCTATCTTAGGCCTACTCTTAAGTAGGCTGTTACAGGTAGCACTAACGGATGTGCCTTAGGCCAAAGAGTAGGCCTGGAGGACACCCCACAGGCTCAGCTGCAGTCATTTGAAAAGTTATTCTTCTGGTCAAATGTCAACTTACATCTTTGTTAAAGTGTGTGAAAAGGGTATTAGAATGGTGAAACAGTACTAACCTACATCCTCCTTGGTTAAAGGGTGTTGTAAAAAGTATCTTAATGGTGACATTAAAATTATCCTTATACATTTAATTATTTAAATGTGCTCATGAGGATGGTGTCAAGCCCTGCCTCCAAAAGAAGGTACAGGCCTTACCATGTATTATGAGGGCCTGGCATCTTTGAGGTTGAGCAGTGGGCTGAAGAGTAAGAAAAGAGCAGGCAGAGGCAGGGATTGCAGTGAATTTACTCAGAAAATGTATTGTGAAAAACGTGGGGGAACAGGGAAATGGAGAAACAAAGGCAACTCAAATCCTTTAGCAGGTTAGCTGGGAACGACCGACTCCATCTGGTCTTCCTGCGGCAGAAACAGAGAGGGGGACAAGCCAATGTTTGTTGAATCAGAGACGTCCGTCACTGACTCTGTTCCTGTCTTTGTCATAATTTTGCAGCCTATTCTCAGTCGCTTCTCAGGTTTGCTCCTTCCAGTTTGCTTTCCCAGGTCCCAAGCCAGTCTGTCTTGGTGAGGTTTGCTGTGTTTAAGAAGGGCATTGATTGCCAGACTGATTCAGCACACCTATCCAACGATTAGTGGAGACACCTGTGAGGGGCGGGGTTTACTAGTGTGTTGCCCTTGGGTAGTATCGCCCATTCAGCACCACCCCTTTTGGTCTCTGCTTGCCCGTGAGGAACTGCTTGCTGGCTGGGCCCTCACTAGCTTTATCTGTTATGGACTGTTATCTGTTATCTGCAAGGGCAAAGTCATATGTTGCCTGATGTGACTCAATTGTTGTTGATTATCAAGATGTACACGAGTCATTTCTTTATGTCATTGCTGTCTTTGTAATGTTTTTATGATAGAAATTCAATGCAGTGTGGACCCAAAAGTGGAATTTGGTAAGATGGATGATTTTACCCAATGTACCTTCCATTGGCATTGTAATGTTCAATGCATGTGTTTGTTTCTGTTTTATATAATGCTTACTCATGTGTAAACAGGACCTGCTGGAAGATCCAAGGATTTTGAGGAAGACGGGTGAGCAATAGAACCCAAGCTGCTTGAGGTCCATGTGGAATATCAACAGTCAGTCATGATTTGGGATGCAATGTTCAGTGCAAGTGTTGGTAAACTCTGCTTTCTTAAATCCAAGGTCACCGCAACAGTCTACCAGAATGTTTTAGAGCAGTGGTCCCCATCCCCCGGGCCGCGGACCGGTACCGGTCCGTGGATCAATCAATACCGGGCCGCACAAGAATTAATTATTTATTTCTGTTTTATTTATTATCTGAATCGAGCGGTCTTATTTTGAAACGTCTTTTATTGTGAAATGACCGTATTCTCATCTCTGTTACATCTCCTCATTTGAGCGCCAAATTTCCTCATTTCCTCCTCATTTAACCCAGCAAAATGAGTAAACAGGTGTCTTTGGAAAGTTTCTTTGTGAAAGCGAAAAGGCACAATGAAGAGAGAGAAGAGCAGCCTACGACTTCCAAGAAAAAGAAAGGTTTTAGCAGCCAGTACCAAGAGTCCTACTTGAAGTAGGGATTTATCGCGACAGGTGATTCCCACACACCAAGCCCGCTCTGCATAATATGCGGTGACCGGCTCTCAAATGAGGCAATGAAGCCTTCAAAACTGCATGTAAACGCCACCATAGCAACCAGTATCAGCGCGTTAGGGCCGTGGTCGGTAACACAGAGGTGAGGGAGAAGGGAAAGGAGAGGGGAATGGAGAGTTTCTGAGTGTCGGGCACGTAAACATACAGGAGATTCATTCACGGGCGACCAGAGAGTTTGATGTTATAATATCGTTATATTGTTGTAGCAATCCCCCCCGGTCCGCGGTAAAATTGTCAAGCGTTGACTGGTCCGCAGTTAGAAAAAGGTTGGGGACCACTGTTTTAGAGGACTTTATGATTGCTTCTTCTGAGGATCTGTATGGAGACACATATTTGGCAGAAGCACCAAAACCTGGTTTGCATGCCATCACAGTGCTTGACTGCGACTACTTATACCCCATTAAAATTTATAGAGTATTATCAGAAAGAAAATGAGGACCACCAGACCCAAAAACAAAGAAGAGCTGAAAGCAAGCATTGAAGCATGATGTCTTCAGAATATTCTAATTTTCAAAATTCCTGTTTTCGTGGGTTTTATGAGCCAGAAGTTCAAATTATGTACAAATAAACAACTGTTACGTTAAAGATGTGGGCCCTGAATCTATAGTCAATGAAAGTTTAATGTTTGGAATAGACCTGTGGAAATAAATCTACCTTTCCATGATATTCTAATATTTTGTAAAGGGTTTACAAAATAGGCCCCATCTGCCGGAAGAAAACGCACTCGCGCTGACTACCAGATTTTAATTATCTCTATTTAAAATGACAGCTTAGACACTAAGATGAAACAAACGAATTTTGCAGTCGTTCTGATTATTGTTTTCAAGCAACACCTCAAGAATTACAATAAACGTGTCAGCTGAAGAGAAGGGACATTTTTAAACCTTGTTGTATAGGTTAGTTGTTTATGTTTTTTTTTTCATTCAATCATTTCATTATTTGAAGTTATTCACACACATTTATTAATCAAAATAGTTTATACCAACATTTGCTCTGGGCCACCATCTTTCAGTGCGTTATTGCGACAAGCTTGCGCTTAATAACTGTGGTCTATATTTTTCACCAATGTCAGGGATCTTAAAATCAGTCAACATTCACGCCAGGAAGCAATGCTGAACAAGCATCTGGAACAAGTTGTCAATTTTGGATACTTGTCTGACTTACTATATATGCCCAATTGTGTCTCCCACAGTTATTGCATCAGTCCAATAAGATCCGAAACGTTTAGCTGTTCAACTTCTGCATGGATCACATCCACTTGGCTGAAGTGGATCCACATCCAATTTGGCCACAAAATGGGAGTGTTTGCCCACCAGATTCTGTACTGTATGTGCTTGTATGTATGTGCGTGTATCTGTGTGTGTGATCAGACTGCTTTATCCTGATACTGTGCCTCATGTCCCTGTCATGGTCATGCCCCCTTCTCTTCCCTCAGCGGTTCTCATGTCTAACCTATGCTCTTGTTTGTTTTATTTGTTGTTCTGCCTTTTCACATTGTTTGATGCATTGAGAGTATGCTGTAGTGATCTGACTGCTCATATCTCTGTGAAATAAAGTCTTTTGTCAACTACGATTTCAGTCCCTTGATGCTGGTTTATGAATCCTGTCACTTTAGGCCAGTGACTGGATCCTGGCTGTTCCTGTCCTTCTGCCACTCCCACTGTCATCTTTTTCACTTGCATAGGCCTCTCTTTTTGTGAAGTAGAGTCTTGGTTTTAATTTAGACGTAAAAAGCACCACACAACCAGAATTAATTTCAAGAGGAGTGAGCATTCATATGACAATGGAATTAAGTTTCAGAATAATCATGTCAAGTGTTTCCATGTTTTCTTTTCAAAGGGGAATTAACCCTTATTCTGAATTAAATCATGTAAAGGCAGGGAGTGTGGAGACAGCTGTGGGACTCTTTGAAACCAAAAAAAAATATGCAGTGTTTTCCAGTTTGAGCCAGCGGTCATATTCTGCTAAGACAGTCTGCCGAAACAAGATTATTGTTCCAACTGTGACATGGTGCGGCAACAGTCAAAGTTGCAATATTAGGGAAGAATTTTTTTACCTTCCCTTCTTCCCAAACACCTATTTTATTTTACCTCTGTATTGTAAATTGCTCACACCTGCTGCTATATATTTTAGTATTCTTTTTTACCACTATTTATATTACTTCTGCTGCTGCTACAATCTTGTGTTACACTAAAAAAAACCTTACCAACCACAACCTGGGACTACCTAAAGTAGACTAGTATACTTCTTCCCAGTGTACACTGTTGGGACACTTAGCTTTCTATATGTTATGTCTTGTCTTGTCTTGTTATATCCTGTATGTTACCTAAGTATAATGCCCTAAGCCTACTTGCACTTTTTTTTTTTTTACTTAACATTACCTTATTGTTTAGAACTGTTTTGTTGTGCATTTCCACTTTATTGTTGTCAACGTCTACGCATGGGTCAAGTGTGAAACGTAATTTCGATTCCTTTGTATGTCATTTGAAGACAAATTACATACAAAGGAATCGACAAATAAAACTGACTTTGACTTTATATGGAATAGCCAAAAATATGTCTATACAGAAAAATACTAAAAGTATTTTTTTTAAGTTACATCTTTAGAACAGGAGACCAAGTCAGATGAGGAATGTAAAAATGAACAGGAACAGAGTTTTATGTTCAGTGATGCACGCACCAGAGCAATTATTTGCACGCACTGAGGCAAGAGTAGGTATGTATGTATCAACTCGTCTATGTTCAGAAAAAAATATAGTTCAATGCTGTACAATGGTGGCATGTCCCTTGCCTATGCTAGAGAGCTAACTCTACCCTGTGCTAGTAGAGTGTTTGTGTGTGTGTGTGTGTGTCTTAGAGTTTGTTAGCTTTTGTGTGTATGTGCTGTATTTGTGTAAGTTTCTATCTCCATCTGTGTGGATGTGTGGTCCAGTCAGACAAGGCGTGAGAGTGCTTTGAGTCCTACTCCAATTACTTTTCCGACTCCTGGCATTATGAGCAGAGCACCCTCGGCGAAGAGCTCCAGAGATTTACTGAGGTCAAAGGCTTTAGTCGCTGACTCCTCCTCCAGACACACCTCTCTCCGCAGAGCCGCAAGCTCCAGCTCCAACGCCTGCGTCTGCTCCATAACACCCCTTTCAAAGTGATCTCTCTGTTCCTGCAACACACACAATTAATTATATACGGAAATAATTACTCATACACACACAATTATATATACATACACTAACACACATAATTATATATGCACACAATTACACACACACACACACACACACAAACACATGAAAAGAAACCATACACCAAATTTTCTCCTTTTTCTAATCAGCCAGAATTCTTCTTTGATGTTTTTTAGTGTGTGTAAGTGTATGTGTTTGAGTCTAGGAGGCTCACCCTGAACTACTATGAAGTAGTAGTTTGAGAGGTGTAAAGGTGTAATATGTGGTAGGGTATCTGTGGCACAATTTGATAAAGCAAATGGCCTTTGGTTCATCAATCAATCTGACTCCCCCCCCCCCCAAAAGCTTACCTTTCAAAATAAAAGTGCAAACCTGTCAACAACACTTCATGCACTAGTAATTCCAGAATCACATCTCCAGTTTACTGTTAGCATCCCACTCTGTAGTTTGGCAATGCATCTCACCCTGCTCCGCTCCTCCTCATTCAGATTGAGCTCAGGCAACTCCTCCTTTAATAGATCTATATGTGTGTGTGTGTAATCTGTAGTTTGTCTCGGTGTGTGTGTTGTGTGTGTGTGTGTGTGTGTGTGTTGTGTGTAAGAGAGTGTGTGAGCTGGAAACAGGTCTTAAAAGTTAGGCCAGACACGGCCCAAGCCCAATAGAATTTGGCCCAAACCCGACAAGTACATTTTGACTGACAGCTTTTTAAGGCCCAAGCCCGTTTACAGCCCGAAATTATTCAAATATGCACAGACACACTCTTCCTCATTTTGTCAGGGGTGTACATTTTTACATTATTTACTCATTTTTAACACTTAAACATTTTTAATACTTAAAAGCCAAAATGTAGGATAAACGCCACACTCTATCCTCTGTGGTAGATAATTACTTAGTTGATATCCACGCCAGGAGATAGAATGCTGAAGTTGGATCTTTATTGACAGTCAATTGTAGAATTACAAAGGGAAAGTTGTACAATGTCTGTCTCTGATACTCCAAAGCTCGGGGTTCCCCCAAAAATTCCCCCGTTTCTCCCCATGCATCAATGTTTTGACTGAAGCCTTAATTTGTCCAATTGCATTTTAAAAGCGTATCTGGGTTCAGGAGATCTGTCCTGTTTTGGTCACTTATCTCCAATTCCATGAATAATCATATCCCATCAATATTATGAACACTTTTCTTTCACCCGTGTTAGCCCAATTTGCCCACATGGAGGAGCTTGTGCTCCACCTTATAGTTTTTCCATTTAATGACCTTGTAATATGGCTGTTACTCTCAAGATCTGGTTGGGATTAATTCCAATATTAATTCTTATATCTTTTAGATAGAGCTCATTGCTTGTTCAATTGTAAACCACCCCTTGTTTTGTTAGACTGAGTTAGACTGCATTTTCCGCAAATCACTTCAAGACCCGAAAAATACTAAGACACTTAATACATTGATTATCAGGTGTGTTCACAGATTAGAAGCTTGTGTTGTTCAGTTGATATTAATACACATATATGGATATTATAACTATCGTTCCATGTCCCACTCCATGGTTTCTGTGTAGTTTTTTGTGACCTTGTATGTTGTGCATCTATGTGTGTGTGCTTCAAGACTTGTGTCCTGTTTGCGTGTGACCAGGGCTCATTATCTCTTTGATGCCGGATTCTGACCAGTTCCAACCATCCTCCCTGGCCACTTCCACAGAGTCTCATTGTTAATTTTCTGCTGAGCTTGTGCTTCCATAAGGCCGCTTCATAATAGATCTCTGTTCTGTGGCAGGTCCCAGCACCACCTGGGCCTACACTCCCTTCCATAGAACCTGACATCTTTTTTTTTTAATTATTTAGTTCTCAACCTAATGAGAATATAGTTTCAGTTTTGTGTGATGTCCTCCATGGTCCAGTCAATATCCTGATTCAATCCCAAATAAGGGCCTTCCTGTAGGCCTGCATGGAGACCTCTGTGTGTGTGTCTGTGTGTGTAAGATTAATTGGAGCCCCTCAGGACATGGACGTAAAATCACCACACCTCCGCTTCACCTCATCAGCATCCATTTTTGCATCTATCGTGCTGGTGGAAATGCATCACCTGACCACTCATTTACCGTGAAAGACACAGGCTAAAAATTAGCCTAGATAAAAATTAAGCCCGGACCTGTCGGATCCCGTCGGGCATAGTCGGGGCAAAGATTTTCAACTCTGGTGTGTGTCTGTGTATCTAACCTGTAGTTTGGCATTGATGAGTCTGTGTCTCTCCTCTTGTGCCCTACGCTTCTCTGTCTCCATCTTCTCCTGTAGCTGCTCCATGTGGCTCCTGAAGCTGCGCTGCTCATCCTGCTCCCGCTGCTCTGTCCGCACGCGCGCCTCCTCCATAGACCTTACACCACGTGTCTCTGCAGCAGCACGCATATGACACTCTGTGTGTGTGTTGGGTGGGGATGTGTATGTGTGTGTGTGTGTGTGTGTGTGTGTGTGTTGAGTGGGGGTGTGTACATGAGTGTGTGTGTGTGTGTGTTGGGTGGGGGTGTGTACGTGTGTGTGTGTGTGTGTGGGGGGGGGGGTTATTGGGGAGATACCATAGAGGGGAGAGAAAAAGCGACAAGGGAAGGTGAGGATAAAGAGAGAGTGTATGTATGTGTGTTTGCGTGTGCGTGCAGTGTGTGTACCTTCTTTCTTCTTCTCTAATGCAGAGATGCAATTATCAGCCTGTAAAATGATTTTCCCAAACTCTTCCTTCTCATTTAGGAACTTGCTAAGCACCTCCTCACTCTGACAGGACACACACAAAAATGTGTTAAGACAGTTTTATTCACTCACATATACACGCACATTCAAATACATACTCACCATGAGGCCTTTGCGTTTTTCAGCCTTGTAGTTGTCTGTGGCCTCCAGCAGAGTGGCGGTGTAGAGGGCGTATCCACCACGTCTCATGTAAATGCCGTCTCTCAGTCTCCTTTCCAGAGGCGCAAACACCCGCCGCAGAAGGCGCTCACACACACGTCTAGACTCCTGCTCATTTGCCTCTTGCCACTCAGCGAACCGCTTACACACACCCTCCTACGGGACACACAATGACCTCACTGAAATCCTCACACTGACCTTACTACCTATACTGGTGGTCGTGGTGGCGCATGTGGTAGAGGGCCGCAAGGTTGCAGGTTCGAGCCCCACTCTACCTGACACCATCAAAGTGTCCTTGAGCAAGACACTGAACCCCAAATTACTCCTGGTGGCAGGCTGGAGCCTTGCATGGTAATCCCCTCCACTGGTGTGTGATTGGGTGAATGTCATAGCAGGCGGCTCGTGTAGACGCAGCGGCCTCTGGCATCACTGTGGGATAGCTACATGTAGAAACACATTTTCGATTCCTCTAGGGATGGGTATTCAATGGAATTTTCTTAATCGATCAACGTGAGAATTAACGATCGATTTTCGGTTAATCATTAACATTTTTACCTTAAAATTATTTGATATTTAATTATTATTATAGTTTTATGTAGTAAAATGAAATTACATGTACCCGTACATATATGCACATGTACCCGTCGGACGCGTACGCGGCGACGCCCACCTTTTGGAGCACTGAAGATGGAGATTTTTTGCTACGGCTACTTTCATACTTCCACCTGTTTCATTTACCCCGAAATACACCTCTCCCACGGACAGTAATGTTACAATAGTGTTCACCACTGCCACCCACATTCCCATTGAATAAAAGGTCGAAATAAACACTTGTTTGCGCTTTGTGAACGCTCTCGCGGCTTTTTTTTTTTTACCAATCACCAGCCCAACCCGTTATCTAGGTGAAAGTTTGTAATTCTGAGAGTATGGTAACTTCTCAAAGCACGGCACAGACTCTTATTTTTCCCACTCGTATTTCATCTACTTTGGCCAAAACCTCTCCCATGGACACTACGACTACGTTAACCCACATTCCCTTTGGGCAAAAGGTAAAAAAAACCCTTGTTTGTGCTTCGTGAACACTTGCCTTGCATGGGCATGCAATTCTTAATGTGTACGATTATCGATTAATCATGCCCATCCCTAGATTCCTCTGTATGTCCAGTATATGTAGAGAAAATGATAATAAAAGAGACTTAACTTAACAAGATGCACATACACACACAACTCATAGACCTGAAAGTTTAAATGATCATTCTGGAGTAAATCGCCCCATTATAACATATAGCCCCTTTATAACACAAGGCCCCATTATAAGCAGTTATAACCTATAGCTCCATAATAATAATAATACATTTTATTTAAAAGCGCCTTTCAAAACACTCAAGGACACTATACAACGTTAACCCATTACAAGCCATAGTCCCATTATGACCCATTAAAAGTCATTAAACATCTAGTCCCATTAGAACCCATAGCCCATTATAATTTACTAAAGCACATAGCCCAATTATAACTCATTATAAGCAGGGTTCGAAATTAACTTTTTTGATCACCAGCCAAAGTGGCTGGTAACTTTCTGGAGTTACCAGCCAATTGGGATTTCCATTAGCCAAAAATGTTACGTGGTGAAAATTTGAATATGAGATTGAGATTATGAATGCCAATGAATGAAATGGATGAATTTTAAATAGTGCGTGAAAAACTCTCGATGTTGATTGGACCCAAACCGAAGCATACAGTATCTGTGCGCTGCTGCCAAACGGGGGGGACAAACGAGCCAGAGCGTCTCTGACATGATTTGCATGATTGGCTCATGCATCACTGGCCAAACTGGCTGGTAAGTTTTTATCAATACCCGCCAAAATCATTTTTTATCCCGCATTTGGCAGGTGTTAATTTCGAACCCTGATTATAAGACATAGCCCTATTGTAATCTACTTAAACATCATCATTATAACACATCATAACCCATAGTGCCATTAAATCCAAAATTCAATGAATCTATAGTCCATTATAACCTATTATACATGTAATCAATTATAACACATAGCCCCATTATAACCCATTATAACCCATAGCTCAATTATAACCCTTAGCCTATAGACATATAGGAACAACAATTGGTACAACACAGTCCGATTAGCAAACTGGCAGCTAAACTGTAACAGAAACTTGCCCAAACAGCTACCTTTAGCTACACTACATTTTCTTCTTTTTTCTGATCAGGCAGAAGAGTGTATGTGTTTGTGTGTATGGCTATGAGTGAGTGATTGTATGTATGTGTGCGTATCTGTGTGTGTGTTTACCATGAGCTTTAGCTGGTACTTGTGTCCCTGGTCGTTGAAAGATGTGTTGATAAACATGCTGATAGCCTGATCCTCAGCTGCAGCATGAATATCAGACAGCGCCCCCTGTGTCTCAGTCGGTAACTGCACCCAGCGCTTCATCTCTCTCTGGTAGAATTCGATTGCTTCCTCCACAGCCCGACTGTTCTGGATCAGTGCTAGAGACTCCACAGCGTTCTCTAGACACGGTACCTTCCCACTGCGGATTGCCTCCACATATGTCTCTGCCAGGCTGCCCAGCACTGCAGAACAACAGACATGCCTATCAAGCCTATATTAATTCTAAGTCCCTGAATGCTTTGTTAGTGCATTGGCCTCTCGGTTGGGATGACCAATTAAGCATCCACCAATGTAGCATCCATGCTACAAGTCAGCTTGGACAAACTTAACACACCCCTCCCCAAACATGATCAAACGGAAGATGTAAAACAGGAGCTTTCAAAAGAGGTTGGAGGCAGATTGGCCCCTGCACTAATACATGCCCATTATATGCCTGCTAACACTAACACAAATAAACTTTATTTGCCCATTAGCGCTAACACCTACCATATATACTCTTGCTCCCATACAGTACTTATTATATGCCAACTAACACTGGCACACATGACCAACTACTTTACCTAGCAATTATGTTTATTATGTAGCAGCCAATGCTAAATAACATCCGCCTATTATGCCAACACATGACTACTGGAGCATCAATAGTATTGTTGTGGTTGCTACTCACTCCTGCCTGTGACCCCCAGACCTCCCCTCATGGTTTTGGGCTTTGCACTGCTGAAGATGTAGCTGCAGAACTTCTTGGCTGCTTCCACAAAGTCGGGTTCAAGATCTGCATCTGTCAGCTCCCCCATGTGACACATCTTTTTGCCACTGGCTGGACATTCAAACACAAAGCAGCGGCGCTCAGCGAAGAAATTCTGCAGACCCTGACGCACCTGATTGTGTCTCATGACCTCCACAGAGTCACCTGTTACAACAAAAACACCTCTAACACACTACTCTCTGTGTGTGTGTGTGTGTGTGTCTGTGTAAGAGAGAGACAAACCTGGTTTGAGCTTCAGGGCGTTCTCTAGGTACTGGTCAGCAGTGACAGGTTTGCCATTGAGGACCAGTTCCAGGGTGAAGTCTCTGACGGTCCACACAAAGGAGGGGAAGACACGCATCAGCTCTGTGCTCTGCTCGTACTCACTGGACTTAACCTTGATGTGCTCTGTCAGTTCTGTCACGTACCTGTAGGGGGGGGGGGGCTGTTCAGGAGAATGCCACTTGTTCCACATGGATCATTGAATCATTGGAGTGTGTGTGTGTGAGAGTGTGTGGGCGTGTTTGTGTGTGTGAAAAGATACTGCAGTTTCTCCAAGGCATTGTTGTCAATGGTGCCCATGCTGTTGTAGACCAAAGCGCTACTGAGCAGAATAGCCAGACAGAAGATCCATGTGTCGTGTTTCTCATTGCCCTGGCAACCAAAGCATTATTACACATCAGAGAGCAAACAAGTGCACCAACACATATGCAGAAATACACACAGTCTGAAACCCACACATACACACAAGCAGAAGTACACACTATTACAGCAAACACACAGACCGACAAACCTTCTCAACGTCCCCTAGTCCTTCTGTGTCCAACAGTACTAGAGTATGTCCTGTAGAGATGACAATATTTAATGTCCTGAACATGTATTTGTGTGTGTGTTTAACATGTTATGTGTGTAAATGTACCAATCTGCATCAGACTGGTTAGGTGGTTGTGTCTGTGTTTTCACCTAGATTTAAAGGATGAGGTCTACGTGTACATGTGTGTATTTGTGTGTTCCCTTTGTTTAAAGTGGTTAGATGCCTATGTGTGTGTGTGTGTGTGTGTGTTCACCTGGTTTAGAGTGGTGAGGAACACACCACATCCAGATTCCTTTGGTCTTGGACTGAATGGTACTACCCAGGGCAAACCCTATCCACAGAGATCAACATTTTCAGGAGAGACGGGTTAAGAATGCACACCACGACAGGTTAAAGGATGCACAACAGGTTAAAGGATGCACACCACTACAGGTTAAAGGATTCATACTTTAAAGTTAAAGGTGGCAATAAAACGCCCTATAACGCACTATAATTCACGATAGGCGATCAAAAGCAAACGGTGGGTCTTCAAACTCTGCATTTCCCTTCAACCAATCAGCATGCTTCATGGGAATGTGATCCGGCAAGAGAGAGAAAGAGTGAAAAGACAAGCTCAGCTGATGGCTAGAGATAGGCCTTTCATTAACAGATGTAAGCTATGAAATTATAGGCCTTTCATGAATGCAGAGATACAGTAGGCCAGTGTCTCTCAAACTATTACTGCATTTCTACTGCAGTATTACTGCAGTAAATGCAATATTTTGGACACGTAAACACTGCATCCATAAAAAAATACTACTGCAAAAATACTGCAAAATTCTGCACAATATCAGAGAATTTTAAATAGAAGAACTTCCACTCACAGAACAATTTTGGTATAGGTACTGCTCTTTCGAGGAGCTCGCGGGAGAGTCTAGACTGCATGAGGGCTACAGTCCAGCACTGTCTCTGTGTGTGTGTGTGTGTGTGTGTGTGTGTGTGTGTTGGAAGCAGTGCCCTGACCTGTGTGTTTGCCAGCCAGTCGGTTCATGAGGTAGGACTTGCCCGTGCGGTAGAGCCCCACCACGGCCACCACCACCACTGGCTGCTGGATCTGTTCCAGGATCTGAAGCGCCTCCTGCTGGACACGCAGGTGCCCATCAGGCCCATTATCAATCAGACACACAGGGGACACCATAGACATGGTGGCTGCACACCACACCATTGTTCTGAGGAGGATAAGTAGACCCAAAACAAATTAGAGTAGCCTGATGCCTGATCACACAAAAACAGATACCCAATCACAAAACCACACAGATACACCATCATCATCATTTACATCATTTACTTTTATGCATTTAGCAGACGCTTTTATCCAAAGCGACTTACAAAAAGAGGATAACAATCAAGCTACATAGCAGAAACCTTAAGGAGCATAGTGCTAGGGAAGAGTGCTTCAGTTCATTTTAGTGCTAGGATAGAAGATGTTCTCTGAATAGCTGGGTCTTTAAGAGCTTTTTGAAGGCCTCCAGAGATGGCCCTGTTCTGATTGTTTCAATGCCATTCAATACCACATTATTAATACATACTCCATGGAAGGTTAAAATTAACATTTAGCATATCCAGAGAGAGAGGGAGGAGGCATATAGGGACTCAAACACACACACACACACACACACACACACACACACACACACACATTACTGTCACAGAAAACCAATAATGAATAGGCTAGTAATTAAGGAAAATAGGCCTACTTCATTACTTCATTACTTAAGGTTTAGGAGTTGTAAAATTTGTCAATTGTTACTTTTACTTTACTACAGCACATCAGGCAACTTTTTTAGGTTAATTTACTGCTTCGTAGTCATTTGGATTATTGAATGGCTCATTACGTATACATAAAGGTTCTCTCGGCCGCCTCTATTGCAAATGTTGTGGTAGCCTATAGGCTATTTGCAGGATCCAAAACTCTGAGTTGGAAGAAAGGAAACTGGAAGTAGATGAAACCAAAATCACATTTATTACGTAACGCACAAAATGAACATATCTGTTTTATGCTTTGGTTTGCAAATTAATTCAAATGGATTGGAGAGAATGTAGCCTAAGCTATAATAAATTTGCGAATTGTTGCGTTCTAAACAGACGTTTTGTACTTGTACTTTCACTTTCAATACTCGATGCATTTCGGATAAGATGAATAACAGGCTAGGAGAGCACTTGAACGTGAACTGAAAGTAGCCTAATTTGGTAGGCTATCTGTACTTCTACACAACTCTACTTTTGAGTAGGCTACTTTATACAACAGTGCAGAAAACCCACACCACACGATATCAGAGAACGATAAAAATTTAATTAAAGAGTTAATTATTTGGAAATTCTGTCCTAATCTATTTACGACAAACTCACCTTTAAATACCTGTAGGTTATTGTAGGCTATTGAGCAATTTCACTCCAGCCTTTATCTGCCATCGCACCGAAAACAACCTCCTGTAGGCTCTAGTTTTAGCCTCCCTGGACGACACGCGTGGACGTATACTACACCTTTTCGATTTTGACGGCACCGATTTCACTAGCCGCGTTTGGTACGCACATGCGCGGCAGCAGCGCAGAAGTCGCAGCCTATGATCACCTAGGCTTTAGGTAGAATGGTTCTTTTTAAATGTAGTTTAGATGTAGGCTATTATATTCGGTGTCGTTCTCATTAACCTCTTTCATTGTTGCAGAAATCTTGTGTCTCCTGACTAGGCTACCTGAAGATCTGAACTAGGCTACAGATCGCAACCCGATTGGGCTAACTTGTTTAGGGCCATTAATGCCGATGGTGGCCGCAGCCAAATGCAGCAAGTATCGTTCACCTTGTTACGAGTTGGTAGACCAACGAAACGATTTAAATTTAATTTAAAATGTTATGTATGTTAGAAGGAGTATTTAAAATTTGACTTTTAGTAGGGACCGTAAGTCGGAAAGCGCGGTTAGGTGAGAAATGTTCATATAGGCCTAGTTTTTAGTGGGTTTTCAAGGCAACATTTTGTATTAGTTTTTTTCTAACAGAGTACTGCCAATTGCCAAGTCCAATAAAAAATATGTGTTTTCCTTTTTCAGCATCCTCAAAGGACAATATGCATTTGTTATTTGGTGAAAAATTGTAATGCTCTGTTTTCTGGGTAGCCTATAGCATATGACAAATATGATCAGTATCCTCCAGTAGGCCTATCCTATACCTACACCCCAATGAGGTCACCATCTGTTTGCTATTACTACATCAACTGTCTGCTGTCACTACAGTCTCCCAATGACTGACTCTTGTCACCAACTTCACAGTGGACAGCAACCAACTTCACGGGATGACCATGTCAAGACCAACTCTCGTTTCCTGAGGCCTTGTGACTGAACTTTCCTCACAATGATGAGGGACCCTTCCTGTTACCCTTGATTGATCTCACTCCTTGACTTTAACAATGTGTCTGGCTGCTGCTACACTGTCCAGCCATAAAATTTGACCATCAAGACTACCATTTGACTACATGTTCATGTTATCATCTTGTGTATAGACCTAATAAGGTTTTGGAATTTTTATGATGCTAAAACCACTGACTTTACTTTTCCTGCATGATCTCGGCTTGGGTGGGGTTGGTCCCTTGAGTGGACTGGAGTCTTCTGTTTCTCCTGTTGTTCTTGCTTGTCACTGTAAAACACCTTGAGACAGAACTAAATTATTGTCAAAAGCGACATAAAACAGCAGAATTTAACTGAACAGACTTATTCACAGCCATGTAGGCCAAATAAAGCCTGGCAAGAAGG
>JAGFZM010001292.1:199779-239372 GCA_017657215.1 Limnothrissa miodon
TTCGTGCTCCTCTAGTGTTTGTGTGTGCATCAGTACTCCTCTAGTGTTTGTGTGTGTGCATTCGTGCTCCTCTAGTGTGTCTGTGTGTGCATCAGAGCTCCTCTAACTGCTCTCAGACTTTCTCTTCTCTGCTGCAGCCGCCTCTCAGTATCCTCCAACTCTGAGAAACACACACACACACAGTACCATTTAGACACATACATACATTTACATTGTACCATTGAGACACATAAAGTTACAGATTCCTATTTGAATACAAACATTTCCAATACTATTTAGACACACACATTCCATTTTTCTACATGACCCCTGCCAGTTTGTTTGGTCCCTTCAGTCTTGGATCTAACCAAGATTTATTCCTTAGTAGGGAGTTTTCCTTGCCCCTTTAGCTCGTGAGTGCTTGTGCGTGTGTGTGTGCGCGCGTGTGTGTACACTGTGTTTGTGAGTGTGTGAGAGACAACTCACCTTCCTCCAGCTGGGATATGATCTCTAAGTTCCCCAAAGTCTGTAGCACCTTCAGGGCCACCACACAATCTGAAACATACACACACACACAGACACTCAGCATCACATTAGCTGCTTATGGATATTGCTTTATATATATATGTATATATATATATATATATACATATATATGTGTGTGTGTGTTTCCCACTGTTCTGGCCAGCTGGTTGCCTATGAGCTGTGCTAGGCTGCGTTATGAGTGCGTGTGTGTGTTAAGCATGTGTGTGTGTGTGTCTGTGAGTGTGTGTTACCCTCTGTGCTGGCCTGTTGGTTGCCTATGCGCTGGGCTAGGCTGCTCATGTGAACAGCAAGGTGGTTGAATATGGCCTTTGTGCATCCAGACTCGTTACAGTGAATCCAGAACTTCTTGGCCTTGCAACCTTCAGCATCACCAGCAGAGGGAGCATCCACCCAACAAGAAGAAGCACCAGGGGGTGATTCTAGAGGAGAGAGGATAGACAGGTCACGACCTTAGGGTCTTCAATAGGTATAAATAGGGTCAGGGGCCGGTTGCACAAAGCACCTAAGTTTTGTTCCTTAAGTATCAACCTTAAGGCTTAATTTCTCCTTAGGTAAGGAATTTATTTAAGGGTGTTGCACAAAATTTCTTAAATGGTATTCTTAGATAAGAAAATCCGTTAAGTGATTTACTGCATTCAAAGCTGTTTTCTGGCACGAAAATTCCACGGTTTCCACGGTGACCTACCACATGTGCCGTTAGAACTAGTCAACTAAAGTGTCAAAAATGGAGGAGGTAAATTAGGGGAGAGCTGGGACGATATTGAACCGGGGGACGAATGAACCATTGAGATTTTCTCATAAACCATTCACAATTCAAACATGAAAATTTGTCATCCCATACAGCTTGTAATACTAGTAAATCACTTACTATACCATTTAAGAAATTTTGTGCAACACCCTTAAATAAATTGCTTACCTAAGGAGAAATTAAGCCTTAAGGTTGATACTTAAGGAACAAAACTTAAGGTGCTTTGTGCAACCGGCCCCAGATGTTTGCAAAGCGTTGTGGACAACACTGCAGCCCAAGTTTTTGCCCTGTCGTAAACTAACCTGTAAGAATCTTAGCTGTCCAATTATAACCCTTTGTAAAATATTAAAATATTAATAGGACCCCTACCAGAAAATCATACTACTTAAGCTGGATTTATACTTCTGCGTTGCGTCGTCGCAGACCTTCGCCGACACTACGCATACACCTGCGCATACACCATACACTGGTTAGTTACATTTACATTTACATTTATGCATTTAGCAGACGCTTTTATCCAAAGCGACTTACAAAACGAGGAAAACAATCAAGCTACATAGCAGAAACCTTAAGGAGCATAGTGCTAGGGGATAGTGCTTCAGTTCATTTTAGTGCTAGGATAGAAGATGTTCTCTGAATAGCTGGGTCTTTAAGAGCTTTTTGAAGGCCTCCAGAGATGGCCCTGTTCTGATTGTTTTTGGTAGGTCATTCCACCAGCGTGGGACGACACATGAGAAGAGTCTGGATTGCCTTGGGCGAGGTGCCGGGACTGCCAGTCGACAGTCATTGGAGGACCGGAGTTGTCGGGAGGTAGCCTGAGCTTTTATGAGAGCGCTTAGATAAAAAGGGGCAGATCCTCTAAGCACTTTGTAAGTCAGCATCAGTGATTTGAATTTGATGCGAGCCGCCAGAGGCAACCAGTGGAGCTCGATTAGCAGAGGGGTGACATGCGTCCTCTTCGGCTGATTGAGGATGAGACGCGCCGCAGCGTTTTGGATCATCTGAAGTGGCTTGACGGCACAGGCAGGAAGTCCTGCCAGAAGGGCATTGCAGTAGTCAAGGCGTGAGAGGACCATAGTTTGAACCAGCAATTGGGAGGCTTGTTAAGTTTGGTATGGTCTGATCTTTTTGATATTGAATAGTGCGAAGCGGCAGGCCCGGGCAACAGAAGCAACAGGGTCATTGAAGGTTAGCTGGTTGTCAATCATAACACCTAGGTTCCTGGCTACCCGTGAGGGAGCAAGAGACAAGGAGCCAGAGTTGATGCAAATGTTGTGGTGAATAGTTGGTTTAGCTGGGAGGACCAGCAGCTCGGTTTTTGAGAGATTCAGCTGGAGATGATGGTCTTGCATCCATGCAGAGATGTCAGAGAGGCAATCCGAGATTCGCGTTTGGATGGTTGGGTCATCGGGTGAGAATGACAGATAGAGCTGGGTATCATCGGCATAGCAGTGGTAAGAGAAGCCGTGCTGGCGGATGATTTGGCCCAAAGAAGTGGTATAGATGGTGAAAAGAAGGGGGCCCAACACAGATCCTTGGGGTACTCCAGTAGCAAGGTGGTAAGGCGCAGAGGTGTGTCCTAGCCAGGACACTTTGAACAGTCGCCCAGTGAGGTAGTTGACGGACAGGGCAAAAACTCGGGCTGCAGTGTTGTCCACAACGCTTTGCAAACATCTGACGCAATAGATGACACTGTGGATGAGGCCAGCTTGTAGCTTACCGCTAGCTACAGCCTGTTGATTTGCACCAGAAGCCAATACTCGCATCGCAACGACCGGAAAACACACACTCAAAGGACCCTTTCTAAACTCAGTAACCCCCTAGCGTTGTGGCAGTGAACTGCCACGCGTAGCAATTACGCGGACGCAGAGGTATAAATCGACCACGGAAGTATAAATCATAAACGTCGGCGAAGGTGTCTGCGACGGTGTCTGCGACGACGCGATGCAGAAGTATAAATCCAGCTTTAGGCGGGCTCTGCAAATTGCAACCCAACTCTTTTTCGTATGAGAATTTCTCCCATCTATCGGCGAAGTGGTACACTGCACACGTTTGAATAAAATGTATTAGGCCTTCCCTTCCCACGGTCCTCATTTCCCATGGTCCTCATTTTGAAAAAACACGCAAAATGTTTTTGGTGGCGCAAAATGGATATTCTTATTTGGTACCCAGCCACATCTATATATAAATGGAAATTACCAAGTTTACGGGAACACTACAATTTATTCATGGAGGTAATTACCATCGTTTTACATGTAAGTGTAAATTGCAGGTTAAAAAGTTACAGAGTTAATGCAATGTGGTTATTAACCCCTTGAGCAAGGCACCTAACCCCTCACTGCTCCCCGAGCGCCGCTGTTGTGCAGGCAGCTCACTGCGCCGGGATTAGTGTGTGCTTCACTTCACTTCACACTGTGTGCTGAGTGTGTTTCACTAATTCACGGATTGGGATAAATGCAGAGACTGAAATTCCCTCACGGGATCAAAAGAGTATAATTCTTCTTCTTCTCCTTCTATTGTCAGACCCATTTTGGGTGTTTTTGCCCGCATCACACATCACCTATTCAAGGGGTCACTGTTCCCACATACTTTGGCCTATCAACTCATGCCTGACCTCCAGTGGAAGCTAAGACCCAATAAATTTTTTAACAGTGTAAAAGACTGTGTGGTGCACTGGCAAAGGGTTACAAAAGCTAGAAGTTTGTTTTTTCTTACAGACGGTAATGTACATCTCTGGAACTGACCACATTTGAGCCCTCTAGGTTACTTATTTTGTAACACAACTGAGGCCTAGAGCCAGGTCTTGTGTAACTGTATCTCAAATTTTATGAGTATACAATGAAATATGAGTTCTCTACACAAGTATTTGTGTGGGCATACCCACTGCATCACTTCCCACAGTTTTGGAAATTGGAATAATGTCATCATCTGGTCACTAGCCCTATAAAGTTTGTCTATCACTTCAAGAGCTGTAAACTTTGTTTTTTTTTCTGTTGCTTTAGGCATTCTAAATATAATATAAACATAATTATTATTTTTATTAGAACTACCAAACCTAATTTTGTACGGTCATTTTTTAATATAAGAAAAAAAGTGTACTTTTTACCATTTCCTCTCACTTCCACAAGGTGAAGCGTTATGTCACAAGAGGAACTCACCGCAAGAAATGAAAGCTCTAAGCGAAAGTTCTACCAGGAAGACTCTAAGCGTTGTGTCACTATTCGTTTGTCCTATCATATGAACTCAACTGCTTTATAGACCCGCCTAACAGTTTCGCTTTTGCTGTCGCAGGCTCAGTGTCCGAAATCCCCACCTCCCTCCCCACCACCTCCAGATGGGTCCCTGTCCTTTGTCCAGGGGGAAGGCTCCGCCCCCTGCCCGCTTGAACCAGGCAGGATCAGCTGAGCCAGGATAAGCTGAATCCTGGACCATGGACGCCAAATATTGCTATTGTGTATATGCTGTAATCTAATCAGTGAATCTGATTAAATATTTGCTAACTATTTAATTCTCTGAGTCTTAATGGGAGAACTGCGTTAGTGTTAATTCGTTTTGAGAGGTACTTAGTTTTAGCTCCAAAATACGTTTACCTCACGGCACAGCCCACACAAACACCTGTCAAACATAACGTGAGGGCAGTATCAGTACATTTCTTTTCTTTCTGATGATGGGCATCGCTAATTAAATCATGAGGAATATAGGCTACCACATAAGGAAACATTTACTTGACATTTGATGCATCTTGACATGATGGCTTGCCTGTAACGTTACAATGTGCATCACTACGGCTCTGAATATGACTACCGACACCATGTAAGTAATGTATTCAGTCATTGTCCCTCATTGCTGTTCTACGTTATGGCCAGATTTTGAGAATATTTAGGCTCTCTAATATTAGCACTCTAGCTACTCACCAGGACAGCTGACAAACACCCCATTCATTCTCCTCACACCAAGCTTCAATAACTCTTTCAGGGCCATGATTCCTGACAATTTCCTCTCTCACGCTTGACAGGCTCAACACTGTAGGGCTACGGTCAATAAAGGATTTGTTGGGTTTCCACCGCTGTCACTCAGTCGTTCTCGTTCTCAATTGCATTGCATTAGCATGAGAGTGGCCTCACTTATGTTCTTTAAGAGCGCCTATGGATATTCCTTAACCCAAAAATCTATAATGTTAGGATTTCGGTTTTGATATTAGGAGAGGTGAAAGTAAGCATGTCTGTAAATTTTCATGAGAAATTTGGTTTTGATTTATCACTGTTTTGGTACATTAAGCTACGTTAGCTTTTTCTGGCTACAATGGGTGCCTATGTAGAGGAAAAAGCGTAGGCTAGGTATCATCCATAGTTTTGGGATTTCGGTTTTGATATTTAGAGAGCTGAAAGTAGACCTAAAAAGCGATGTCCATGAGAAATTTGGTCATGATTGATCGCTGTTTTGGTACATTAAGCTACGTTTTGCGTCTACACGTTAAGCATTTTAAGTTGTGCCGATTACTATGAGGTCCTTTTCTGACATAACGCGGAAATAACAACGAACTCGCTTCCTTTTTTTTTAAACCGCAATAAATGATATTTTAACGCATTTCAAGACAAAAATCTTCAAATATATACACATTGAACGCTTTATGTACACATTAATTGATGGTGATGGTTAACCTGAAATTTAACCTTTAAGTCACAGCTTTCAGAAGCCTTCTTCAACACAAATATTTTCAGCTAACGTGAACACTTGGCTGGATATCATCCGAGACACCACAAAGTCGAGTTAACATCTGTCAAAATAACGTTATAGGCATGTCCACTACCAAAACTGCTTCATTTGATAGCCTAGCATAATGGGGGATCCATTCTGTCTCAGCGGAATGGTTGGAAGAGGGTAACCTTGGTAACCGTAATGCAACGTTACCCCGTTGTGACACAGCAAGGGCAGTCAACTGCCACAGCAGGAGCTGCGTGTGACAAAAAATGTGAAACTTGTTACACCGCCTCCACTAGGATTAGAACCCATGTGAAGCCTCCTAGAGGCTGGTTGATAGCACTGAGCTTAACCCATTGAGCTATAGTAAGCATTTGCAGAATTACCTGAGGTTACTATTGCCAGCAATAGTTCCCCCTAGTGGCATAACATGGGCAGTCGGCTGCCACAGCAGGAGCTGCATGTGGCAAAACCGTAACCACTGTGACATCGCCTTGACTGGGTTTTGAACCCCCCACAAAAGGTCAAGTTACCATTTGAAAATGTTATGCTTTAATCATTGAGCTATCAGTTGCTTCTGGATATTACTAACCTGAAGTGGTCCAAAAAAATCGTGAATCGCTGAGTCAGCTGAGACTGACAACGCGGATCGCAGTTCGTTTATTTATTCAGAAGACTGAATAAAGTGAGTGTCCTCAGCTGTACGCGAGCTCGCGTGGAGCGACTGCTATGTGTGCATCGACCGCGGAGCCCCTAGGGGCATCTCAGTGTTGAGCGTATCCGTTGCGGAGCCCCTGAGGGCATCGCGCTTGGTACGCATGACGCATCTAGTATGCGTCTCAGAACTGACAGAGTGTACAGACGTCGGCGTGAAGATACGCTCATGCGTCACGTCTGAACCATGTACAACGCATGGAACACCCCCAGGGTCGTTCGTGTGTAATGCGTGTGCAGAGGAAAAGCGCTCTGCGTCCACCGTTTGCGAAACGCACACCGCATTGGCTCTGCACGGCGGGAGAGTCTGTAAAAAGACGCCCCCCTCGGCGAAGCCTGAGCAGGCTGAAAGGGTGTCCTCCGATCGAGATATGGCCAAAAGGAGGCCAGGAGGTCACAGGGCAGTGTCTTCTCTGATCACTAGTCAAAACAAAGCAGGTCTTGGGCAGTAGCCTAAATAGTTTTGCTTCCATCAACACAAACCTAATCAGCCATTATGTGGAGCGCTTATCTTGTAGGCCCCGCCCACACGTAGCTGGGTATCTGCTAAACCGAAGATATCTTCCTTTGTTTTGACCGGTCATCCACATGAAAAAAAAATCCAAATCAAAAACGAATATTTAAAAAAAACTCTGGGCAAAGTGAAGATTTCTGAAAACTCTGTTTGTGCATTAGCGTGTAGACAGAGGAGGTTTGTGTTTTCAAACATCACAATATGCGCCAAAATCACAAGAAAGTTCTGACGTTTAACGTGCGACCTTTGTTTACAGCGTTTTGGAATGCTTATGAATGTGTGATTCGCAGATGACTTGTAGTGTGGTATAGACCCAATTTTAAAAATCTTATAAGATTATAAAATCGTGTAGTGTGGGGTCAGCTTAACAGATATGATACCCATATAGAGAATCATGACCTTAAAGTGTTCTAGAAGTAAGAGGCAGTGATGTGCGGGTCATAGTATAGATGACTCGAAACCGACCAACGTTTTCAACTAACTCACCGCAACTCGGACCGCAAAAAATAATTATGAATATATTTTACCCAACCTGCTTTCTGACCCGCAATTTTTTAAAGTAGTCTATGCTTTTGATTAACTTTGTGGCGTTGTTGGGCTATATAAAACTGAAATTATCCTAGGCTACTGATTTATAGCCATTTATAAGTAGGCTAAGCTTATTAAAATTGTAGTTGCTGGGATTGTTCAGTAAAAACGTTTTGGGGAAAACCGGGCGTTTTGTCCCATGTAGGCTAAGCATTCAATTTAAAGCTAATTTTCCTAATGCTCAACATTCAAGGTAAATAAGGATTTCCCATTGGTATTAGTTTGCCTAATTGAAGCTCTCACAAGCACAAAATGCAGGCATAGAACAGGCCTATGATAAGAAACTTAACGGACCAAAACGTAGCCAATATCCAAGGCTACGAATAAAAATATTCAATAGGCCTACCCATGACACTAAAAAGAGAAACCTCACTCGGAAATAGGCTACAGTAAATCTAACTGGAGGTTAGGATTAACTTTTCATAGAGTAGTGCGTGCGCGCCTATATACGGAGCATAATCATGTGCTCTATTAATGATCTGATCTGATCGAAAACTTTGCACAGAGGAAAGCCGGGAAATGCAGCCATGATGTAAGTGAGCATTTTAAGTTTTAAAACAATTTTTTGGTTTATTGGTTTTATTCGTGCTATAGAGTGAAGTGAATGCGTTTGTTATGCTGCGCTGTCACCAGTGTTTTCTCCATTCGTTTTTTTTCCTTCGTTCAAGGTGCGCCGTCACCAGATTTTTCTGTGTTGGCTTGGGTTACTTCTGTCAAATGTCTGATTCTGTTTGTGTTCATAGTCTGTTTATGGTAGGCTATCCTATTACTAGACATTGCTCCATCATGTGTTGTATCTTGATGTTCTTGCATACTGGCCTGATGTTGGCTTGTTATGCCACTGGGCTATCAAATGTGTAAATAGCATCACACGAAGTACACATGACGAGGCCAGCACTATGCTCATCGTCTTTCATTATTGCAACTAATGTCTCTCATACTTTGCTCTTTCTGTTTGTGTGTTTTAGGAGCTTCCACTCGCCAGTTTTCATCTTCTCTCTTACCGCTTCCATCTCTAACTTTATTCTTATGCTACATATAAAGTATTTGTTTTTAATAGAACATTTTGTCTGCTATATAAATTACGAAAGTTTAATCGGCATCTTTATTTCAAACGACCCGACCGACCGCGACCCGAATGTCATTAAAAAATATTTTATGCTGACCCGTAACCACAGTGGACCGCAGGCACCCGCTCAAGTTGGATCAACCCGTGCATCACTGGTAAGAGGGTAGAAAATCATGACATTAGAGTGTTCTAGAAGGAAGAGGGTAGAGAATCATGTGATTCTCAGAATGCTCTTGAGGGGAGAGCTTAGGGAGATCATGACTACTCTAGGCTACTCTATTTATATCATTAGCTATGGGCAACAAAATTTGAAAAATTATTTACATTTATTTAAAATGACTGCTGCAGCTGCAGTCATCTGTCATTCAACAGATAGGCCTAGCAACCTGACTAGCTAATGATTTAAAGCTGCTAATTCTCGCACGACATCCTGATGCTGTTGTTTCTGTTTGGATGTGTGAAACACTCAAGATTCCTAGCTAGCGAAGCAAAATGTCACTATGAAAAGCGATGAAAAGAAAAGTTGTTAGCGAATGTAGGACGTACAAGAAAGAGTGGAAGGAAAGATCTGCGTTCAGCCTACCTGAATTTATGAATGCCAAGCTAATATCTTGGCATCCTAGGTTGGCGTTTGCAAAGAATATATTGGAAGGCACCACGAGACGACGCATGGCCACTTCAAAAAAGCATATCCACTTGCTAATTTGTGTTCTTTGTTGTGAAGCGCTATGAGGCCTGTCTTTTATAAAAATCCACTATACAAATAAAATTGAATTGAGGCGCTGACGGCTGAATATACACACAGCTGTAAGATCCTGCTTCGGGCACTTACAGCACAGCAAAAAGTTTCAAATGCGTCCCTTAACGCAGCATGGATTCTCACAACAACAGGCTACTGATGCAGAGGTTATTAAAAGGCACATGGTCCCACCAGTGGGACCCCTTTTTATGGTTATGCTTGTGTCATCCAATGCCAGAAGGAGTAACTTCAAATCAAGAAGATATGATCAACCAGATATGAAAGCCCAGGGTCTTAGCTTTCATTAGAAGCCAATTTTATGTTTCTAGGTAAAGGGGTTTTCAAGTTATACACTTTTGAATGTCAGTAGGCCCTCTTGTTTACAAAAAGTTCCTATGGGAGTTTACATAGGGGTCCCAAGCAAAACGCATAGACATATCTTTACAAAAATAATTATTGTGAAATTGTGTGGTCTTTTGACTTTATTTTTTTTGTGTAGCAAGCTGAGAAATGGAGTTAGGGCCTAGATTTATTGATTTGGGGGTATCATAAGGACGGTATCTTAGTTCATAGACATTTGAAATGAGCAGGAAAAAAAACTCCTCTGTAACTCTGTGTCCATATGTCACAGAAACATACATATTCTTCTAGAAAAAACGGTGTCACCTTTCCAATGGTATGAGGTACATCCCTGAGTCTAAAACTATGTAGGAATTGTCTGGCTTTTAATTTGGGAATGCCGTTTTTAAAAAAAAATAGGAAAAACAGAGGCGTGCATTAAGGGGTTAAGGAAGTGCTAGTGATAGCGAACGCATCTGGTGATAGTGTTATGAAATCTGTTGAAATGCCGTTTTTGACTGCAAATATTATGTTTTTTTTTTTATTAACCACATCTGGCGGGCCAGATATTATTGACGGAGGGCCGCTACCCCGACCACTGCCTTAGAGTGTTCTAGAAGGGAGAGGGAAGAGAATCATGACCTAAGAGTGTTTTTGAGGGAAAAGCATTGTAACCATCGGGTCTAGAGGGGGGAGGGTAGAGAATCATGACCTTAGGTCCTTTAGTGGGGAGAGCGTAGAGAGGTTTACACCTTAGGGGGTCTTCTAGTGACACTGATATACACACACACCTGCAACTTATACATCACATTTTACATCATACATTATACATCCCCAAATACTCCATGGACTGTCTTTCAGCTCTCCCCAACCATAACATCACACTCCACTAACCATCATCTAAAAGCTTGATGACCCATGCCTTGTTGTTCTGCCCTCCACCCACCATCATACAGCACATTGCTCACACACTCCTCACACAATCACCAGTAAGCCTCCTGAACATACACAAAGCACACTACAAACCCCAACACGGCACCAATAGCTACCCCCCCCCCCCCCAAAAAAATGCTCTGCCACCCCAACCACTACAATAACAAACTAACCCCCCTCTATGCACACAGTACACCCCCCCGCCCATATTGTCAACACCAATCAGGTCCTATTATAAACACACAAGCACAGCACATGTCAATGTCAACTTAAACTAATTCGAGAATGCCCCTCACCCCACCCACAGCAACAGGTGAAGCTGAAGCAACTTATACACACAAGCACACAAATATACTGTATAGATTATGTGAGGGAAAAATAATACCTGGTGACTCATGCAAACTCTGCACAGGAAGCAAACTCTCAGATGGCCCATCCTAGAAGAAAAAGGGGGGGGGGGGGGGGGGGGAAAAGGAAAAAAAAAAAGGAGGGAGAAAAAGAGAAAAAAAAAGGGGGGGGGGGGGGGGGGGGAGAAATGAGAGAACAGAAGAGAGCTAACAGAGAGATCATAAGGGGCAAAAACAAAACTGTGGTGTGTGAATGTGTGTGTGTGATGATGATGATGATGAAAACAAAGAGATTTACGCAATGCAACACACATCCATAGTCTCTCTTAAACACACACAAACACTCACATACGCACACATAGTGTGAGTGTGTGGGAGAGTGATTGAACTCACTGATTCAATATCTGTCTCATCTCCATCAATCCCATTGGAGGCAGATATGTCTGAGAGAGAGAGAGAGAGAGAGAGAGAGAGAGAGAGAGAGAGAGAAAGGAAATTAATGACCTAATTTAAATTGATATGAAACACCAGCGCTGAAGCTGTGAATGGTGTTTTATACCATGAGTGAAATTTGTTTATGTGTGTGTGTGTGTGTGTGTGTGCGCATGCATTAGATGTTTTTAACTTTGGCCTGCTGGTCAAATGAGCGTATCAGCGCAACTTGGCAAGATGTAGCCAAACTACTCAATTTATTACAGATGACACTGAGCATTAATTACTCCTATCACTATAAATGACATTTAGCATCAGATAACTACAGCCACTAAAAATTACACTTCAGACTACAGAACATCAGACTACTCCATTCACTACAGATGACAGCGAGCATCAGTTTTCTTCATTCACTATATATAACAACGAACATTAGATTACTCCATTCACCACAGAGACATTGAGCATTGTTAGTCTTTAGAGTAAACTATGAGTAATTGATGTGCTAAACTAGTTTCAGAAAAGGTAGTATAATGTGACTATAATGTTGCTATATTAACACAATGATTTTCTTATTATGTGTGCCTTCATCCTGGGATTACTATGATAATTCTATGGTCAAGACCTATTATAACCATGGACTAATCACCATCTGAGAGACTGAAAACCCACTCTAGGCAGTTGGGTTAGGCCTTTGAGTCGTTGGAACTTTAAAGAGGGGCTAAGCAACGTTCTGTTTTTCTCTTTCACGAGCTCCCTCTGAAGACCGCTGTATTGCATTGTATTGCACTGCATTTTATTGGAGGCAGTCCGCACTGCTGAACATTGCAAGTGCTGTATCTACCGCTATAGACCACGGTGGCGCATTCTACACCATTTGTTCGCCGTGTAATGACTCATTTCAGCATCCTAAACAGTATGAAACGGATTAATTAAATGAAAAATGTTGCATAGTGGGCCTTTAAACTGTGGAAAAATGTAACATGAGAAATTTAACTTGTAGTGTATTAGTCCACAAAGGCTAATTCCATTAGAATAAACCATCACACACACAGTGTAAGTTTGCAGTGTTAATGGCGCCATCTCATGTTACTGAATTAAACTTAATTGCGAATAAAGTGGGTGGGTTATTCCAGTGTTAAAGCAGAATTAATTAATTCCACTATCATGTGAACGTTTTATTCCAATTAAACTTAATTCTGGTCGTTCAGCACATGTTGGTTTAAACTATTTTATTTAGACCAACATTTAACTTTTGATATAGTAATAAAGAGAAATTAAAAAATCCGTTAGACACAGGTAGAGTGCTTTCTTCTGGTAAACATATGTACCCTCTGTCTAATTAGAACCCTTCCCTGCTCCCATAGTTCAGCGGAATGAAATGAATCTTATTAAATGTGTTCTTCATGTAAACCTTTATTCGGAATAATTTTTTCCATGTACACTCAAGGGAAAATATTTTAAATCCTAACAATTTAATTCTGAATTATTAATTCGGAATAAAAAAAAACACCATGTAAACGGGGCCAATGTCTCTCAAAGCTAAATTGCCGGCTGACGTGATAGCGGTTTGCTTACGGGGGTTACGGAGCAGCAGCGTTGGGCTTGCCTAGGCGGTCTGGAGTTGCTGCTGACAGAGAGAGACTCGCGCCAACAACAAAAAGCTGACTGGCTGTTGCATGTTTGTCTTATTTGGAGTCTTAATACAGCAAATTATATTTGGACTAGTGAAACAAAAAACACCACGGAATCAAAAAACCAACAACAAAAACAGAAATTAGCCGTGTTCATACTATCAGGCCAAAAGCAGGTTGACTCGGGCGACGCATGCACGCCTGCCTTCACACTGTCGGGCCGTGGTGCTAAGTGAGGCTGATCAGGGCCATTTTAATAGCTGTTCTTGGCCCAGCTCAAACCATCAGCCAAGTAAGGCCAAGTAAGGCTGGGGGCTGTTGAGCAGGCCTTGGCCTGACCTGGTCCGATAGTGAGAAGACAGCTATTGACACCCATGGAACTATACCACAGCAGCCATGGTCACATTGGTGTGTGTGTGGGGGGGGGGGGGTGTTTCTTACTTGTATGTTGTGAAGTTGCAGTTACATCACCCCTGAAAACACAAACATTACAGAATTTTAACTCTTAGAAAGGATATAAAAGGTGTGTATATAAATGTGTGTGTGTTTACATGTGTATTTATGCAATTACCTTTCTGCAACACCAGGATCTGTAAACTGTAGAGCAGACAGCAACATTTATTAGTTTGCTTAGCTGCCCACCTGCCCCATCCCCTCACCATTATTATGTAGTCACTTGCACTCTGACCCAGACAGAAGGTGATTTAGAAATGTGTTGTAATTGTACAGAGTACTGTACATGCAGTGTGTGTGCTTGCACAAGTGTGGGTTTATGTGTACATGTGTGTGTGTCTGTATGTGTGTGAGTGTGTGACTGACCTGTTGGCTGTCCTCTTCATCTGACTCTACAGGTGGTATTAATGAAATATCTTCCTCCTTGTCATTATTATCATCATCTACAGGGAGAAACACACACAGATATGAGCCATACACACCCATACACACCCACACACAGACTAATTCTGCCAAAGAGTGAACCTCAATCAGTAAGAAGATGTGAGACCTGAGTTGATCCGCCTCCTTTTTTTCCTCCCTGATGGGGTCACCTCCGGCCTGACCTTTGACCCAGGCTTTAGGTTTGAGGCTCCACCATTTTGAGCTGATGATGTGGTTGCCATGGAGCTGTCCACTGTCAACAACAACAGTAAACTGATCAATTAATAACAGCAAACTGTTTCAACAGAAAACATAATATTGTCTTTTCTAAATTTGACTGCAGGTGAGAGTGTTTTGCACATGGCAGGGTAGCGGGGTCCCATAACAGAATTATACCACCAAATCTAACGTCTGGTGGATACACACTACTTGCGTTGTGTGTATTGCCAACCCAAGGAAGTAGCTATGAAAGTTAGCGTAAGTGTCAAACCACCCCTAACGAATTAAAAGAAGCATTGTGACAGGAAAACCGCAGATTTTTATGTACGAATAAGGAAAGGAAGTAGCAACAGGAGTTCCCAACGATGGTTTTGGGTAATGCACCCCAGTACACTACAATATAACTGCAGTGTTACATCAGCAAATACAATATTTTGGTCATGACAAAACTGCACTCATAGAAAAACACTACATTTACTGCAGATACTGCAAAAATAGTGCATTTTACTGAACTGTACTGCACAATGCAATATTTTGAATCAAATATACTGCATATGCAGTTTTCTTGTAACACATTGCAGTGTAGCCTAGGCCAAGGGTTAGGGTAATGGATGAAAGTAAGAGACTCACCATTTCCATTGGCTTGGTTACGGTGCTGCTCACAAAATAATCTGCAAAAAACACATGATGCTGAAACTGTGTGTGTGTGTTTGTGTTTTGTGAGTGAGTGTGTGTGTACTTACTGATATGTCTTTCCTGTGGTCATAGTGTTCAGTTAAAGGCAACTGGACTTCTTTTTGAGCTTGAAGACATTTCACTTTCCATTCAGAAAGTTCTTGACTGAAGATGGGAAAGACAGTAGTTTATATCTCCTGGCCTGTGGGTGTGAACTGGCCAGGAGATATAAACTCATGTCACTCCAAACATCTCCAGTCAACAACTGATGAAGCTTTCTGGATGGAAAGATCTTGAAACATCTTCAAGCTCAAAAAGAAGTCCAGTTGCCTTAACTGAACAATATGACTACCACGACCTGGATGAATCAGAATCTTCACAGACATTGAGGGTGTCTGTAAGTTTGTGCGAGTGTCTGTATGAATGAGTGTGGGAGTGTGTGTGTGTATGATTCAATGTGTGTACAGTATGTGTGTGTGTGAGAGAGAAAGAGTGTGAGTGTACTCACTGAAACATGCCCTTCTTGTGGTTCTCTATGGTGTGGGCATTACACTGCACGGCACAGGGGTAATGAAAGGAGCGTGGGCACTTCTTCACTTCACAACCTGCTGTGGCCCCTGTCTTCTTACATTTATGACATCGCTAACAAACAAACACACACACACACACATTATGCACATATAGTTTGTTGAGTGTTAAAGTGAGTTTGTTGTGTTTTGTTTAAGAACTGTTTACCAGTTTTTTGCCTCTCTTGCACTCCCGTTTCACGTCCTTCACCAAAAACCCAAACAGGTCGTCAAACTGCGGAGAGTTCTTGCAGTAAATCCCGGACGCGTACAACTACACACACACACACACACACACACACACACAGAGAGAGAGAGAGAGAGAGAGAGAGAGAGACAGACAGTGACTGTAACACACTTGCAAAGATTAAAAATACACTCACAAACGTTAAGACACTTAGACGAGTAAACCAAAGCCAGAAGTCGACAGTGTCGGGAGGGGGATTTTGTGTGGCTACCGTTAAATGGCTAACGTTATAGCCTACACTCTGCTCAACTCACTAGACAGTTCTGATGTGCAGTTATGCCATCTTTAGACGCCAGCGGGCCAGTCTCCTTATTCTCATTAGACACGAAGCACAATACGCATAGCGGCCGACTACAGAAAGACATTTTTGTGTGCTATACTGGAGAACCGATTGCGACGCCGACACTTGAGTTTCAGTTTTCATTTCCCGCTGTCCCTCCACGTCTCACCACGCCCAGAGCTGACGGAGCTTACAACCTTCCCTTCCCCTCATTCATACCATTTGTTCAGCTGCCGTTTTAAAATTAGCCTATACTGGGCCGAGTCTGCGGGGTTAGGCCTACTTCTGCTCTGCGCTCCGCCTATTCGCTCTATTCACCCGAACACCATATTGGCTGCGCTGAGCTGAAGGACAAACTTCATGTCAGTAAGCGGCTGTTGCCACCAAAGACTTGCAGTTACCGAAGTCAGGTCAAGTCAGAATTACCGTTTTTTTCTGATTGCTTAAAAACATTTTTTCTAATAATTGACTATTTTTGCAAAACTCTACACACAAATTGAAAAACCTTAGACCAAATCAGCAAAACATTCTAGATCTGTTGCAAAAGATAATAGCCTACATCTTAGTTACATGTTTTTTTCTGAATGCTTAAACACTAACAATGATTCTTGTAAAACTATTAATAGTTGTATGTAAACCCAGGTCAAAAAGAAATGTACTTCTCCCATTAAGACTCAGAGAAGGAAATGATGGACAAGTATTTAATTTGAACAGATATGGTTACAAATATATTTAATAACAGAGTAATTGGCGTAGGCCCCATCCATGGTCCAGGACATCGTATATCTTGGCCCGGCAGATCCTGCTTGGTGCGAGCCAGCAGGGGGCGGAGCCTACCCCCTGGACGAAGGACAGGGACCCATCTGGCGGTGGTGGGGAAGGGGGAGGAGATTTCGTGGCGCGGAGCCTGGAACAGCAAGAGCGAACATGTTAGGCGGAACTATAAAGCAGATGGCACGATTTGATTGGACGAGCAGTTGGTGACGAAGCTCTCGAGTCTTCCTGGTAGAACTTGCGCTTAGAGCTTTCATTTAAGTTGTATTTTTCGTGCTTGTACTTATTGAACTTTTAGTATGCTGTTGAAGTACAGATCTAAATGTGTTATTTTGGAACAACTATTAGTGTATTAAGTGCAGTTTCAGAAATGATCAAACATAACTTAAATGTACATTAAATACACCTATTTGTGCTAAAATGGAACAACTAATAATGTCTTTTATTGTACTAATACAGTCTTTATCAGATTTACACTTTAAAGGCCCCTTTCACAGGTTGTCTAAAATGCAATAAAGTGGTTGACATTGAAATTTTGACAATTGCTTCTGTCTCGGCTATTTGGGAAATGTAGAATCGCCTCTGGCTGCCTTCAAAATGGCTAGCAATGGGCATGTGTTGTTTTCATCCTTAAAACACTGGATTTAAAAAAGTGCTACTCACCAAGTGGTTATTGGTGCTCAATGATGTGCTATGAGTGCTATGCTTATTTTTTCTGTTGTCCTCTTTTATATATGCACATATTTATTGCTAGTCAATAGACTTTTAACCTGCTGCACTACTGGACTCATTTGCACTGTTGCACTACTGGCTCATTTGCACTACCTTAACACACACCCCATACTGTACCACAGTACACTCATGCACATCTCTACCCATAGTTTTTGCATTCTATTCTTATTTTTAGTAATGTTGATCTAGCCATGTTGTTTTGTTGATCTGCTTCTTAACATCCTGTGTACGCTGTAGTATATGTTGTGTGTGATTTTTCTAAGCTGCTGGGACCTTGAATTTCCCCTTGGGGATCAATAAAGTATCTATCTATCTATCTATGATGTTCCAAAACATGTATCGTAGCAAAATAAAGCTTCCGTCATGTTTTATTTGGCACTTTGTTTATATGAAGGATCCCTATGATCCCTATGGGACTTACAAAATGGCAAATAAAACATGACAGAAACTGTATTTTGCTACGATACTTGGGTTGGAACATCAGCAAACGCCACTAATCACTCCATGAGTAGCACTTTTTTAAAACCAGTGTTTTAAGAATAGAAACAACACATGCCCATTGCTAGCCATTTTAAAGGCAGGCAGAGGCGATTCTATATTTCCCAAATAGCCGAGACAGGAGCAATCATCAAGATTTTGGTGTCAACCACTTTATTTAATTTTAGACAACCTGTGAAAGGGGCTCAATGTGTTAAAAACCGAACCATCCCTTTAAATACATTTAAAATGTCATTGAAAGAGGTGCATTAGCTCAACTTTAGCATATTTAAATGTATTTTATTGGTGTCTTGAAATACTAGTACACCATTTGTACTATATTACCATACACCATTTGTACTATATTAACATGCTTTTATTAGCACTTAATGGCAAAAGTGAATACATTATCAGTGTATCAAAACAGCATGTTTTAAGTACATTTATCATAGAGTACAGAAAATACATTTAGACTGCTTAAAAAGTTTCTTAAACTAATACTTTAGTGAATTCTTTAACAGTCACTAACTACACACATTCTAATCTTACATTCAATGTGCTTCTACTAAAACCAACAAATGACAAAAGAAGGCCTATTAGTTGGAAAATAATGGGAAACTAAAATATATGGTAACACTTTATTTGAAGGGGTCGACATAAGGGTGACATAAGCCTGTCACAAACATTAATGACATGTATCATAAACATTAATGACACTTCATTCATGTTTAAGACTGCTGTCATTAAAGCAACACTAAAGAGTTTTTAAGACCTTAAAATAATTTTTTCAAAATCGTTTTGGTGGTCCATCAACTCATAACAGTATGAACGTTACCTTCTGCATCTGCTCTGGAGCCCTCTATCGGCTGTAATAGCACTAAACAAGTTCGCCCTGTCGGGTCCAGGTTCTGTAGTCCAAGTAAAAACTACAGTCGATTGGCTTTGCGGCCAGCCATAGGTTGGAGTATATCTAGAGTTGAGCTGCCTCGACAGATATATAACGGGAGAAAACGCGGTTGTGTTTGAATTGCAATCATGCGGCAGAAGGAGAAAAGAAAAGAAGGAGATCTGAAGAAGCAAAAAAAAAAAAAAAAAAAAAAAAAACGGGAACCAAAGTGAATATTGGTCCGGCTTTCATTTGTTGGTGAGAGCTGAAGGAGGCTACACATTGCAAAACGCATGGTGACCTAGCTTTGTTGCTATTAGACTTGTAAGTAATAATGGTATATCCGACAGTATTCATCATTGATTGTTTTATCTATCGATTAGCCTGTGATGGCTACAAACAGTGGATGAGTCTTTGTGTTAGCTAGGGCGTTAACGTGGGTAATGCTAGGTACGTTTCCTAGTTGTTTATAGCTTTAGCGCTTTTGAAAGCATGCCATCATCCGTAAGTTGTCAACATATTTATATGTGAGTCGGATATTTCATTGTGAAACTAGTGGATTTAGAAATTAAATGAAAATTGAGTACACATCCATGTTACGGTTGTAAGTGTAACGTTACGCATGCAATCTGATGGGTTAGAAGCTATCTATTTTGGCTTTAGAAACTACAGTTTTGCAGTCGGTTTAGCAAATCTTCATAATTTTTTTCCCGTTGTGGTTTCCCGTTTGTGGTTTAGCATGCATATAATATATATATATATTATATGCATGCTTAATTATTTACGACGGCAGTAATTCCGGTTTTAACCTGTAGATGGTGCGATTTTGAAACTCTTTAGAGTTGCTTTAAGTGTCATTCGGTTTTTGTAAAGTCTACATCTCAGTCTGCATTTCAAACCGAATGACACTTAATCACAACAGTCATGAACATGAATGGTCATAGTCATGATACGTGTCATGTCATGGTTATAACATACTTATGTCACCCTTATGTAGACCCCTTCAAATATAGTGTTACCAAATATATAAATATTTTTTTTAAATATAATATTTTCTTGTTTTCATTAGAAAAAAGACATTTTACAATTTAAATTATTTGAAATTATTCATTTGTGAGGTAATAACGTAAAAAAAACATCTTCCATTCCTTGTAAGGCTTGAGGAAGCTAGAATGCCGTGACCAAAGACTAGAACAGCAAAATCCATGGCAAAAAGGGACATCCTTGGTCTGCTCAATCTTTGAAAACATCTTTGGTTCACCATAACTAGCGGGTTGCCCAAGGAAACCTGTAATCAGGAAATTAAATACTCAGATTACTATACAAAGTAGAAGTAGTTTACACATAACAATATGAAACAATACTGAAATTTTCAAAACAGATTATGTTCAGAACTACATTGTCTTGGTGAGAAAGTGACATCTGAGTGTCAGGTGCTGTGTGACCCACAACAGTGGGAATGTCTGTATGGAAGTAAAAACAAAATCTGAATTTGACATACACAAATATATAGAACGCTTCTTTTCATTACAGATACCTTTTGTTTTAATGCATCCATCACTTGCTGGCGCCGGTCACTTTTCTAGATCCTGATTCATTGTGCCACACTCCATTTCCTGTTGCCTAAAGTAGGGGTCCTATATAAAGAGGAAGAATTTGTTTTATTTATGTTGCTAAAATTTTTGTATTTTTCTTGCTACGTTTTACCATGCTACTACAATGCACAAATGGTTAATGAATGTTAGAATGTTACATATTACATACAAACTTTCTTCACAGTAGGCTAGGCTACACTATTTAGCCTAAGTAAGCTTATTTTATAGATACCTATTTTCTTCATTTTTTCATTAAATTAGGCAAACAACAAGTGCTATCCTTCCTAAAACATTGGTTAACTATGATACATAATTTTCAAACTAGACAATGTCAGGATTACTTTAGATCTACAACAATGACCCAAAAATGTAAACAAATGGGCAATGCACACACAAGAAACCAAAACAGGGGTGCGATCACTGTGCTAGATACACAAAGCATCGTTGCTAACCAGTTAGCAACTAAGTTAGAAAGCAACAATTGGTTTGTAACGATACTTTTAGGAAACGGACCCCAGATTTGGTAAAGAGCGGCTAATCTAAACGGATCGCACCCCACCCAAACACTCCCATAACTTAGGCTATCAGACAGATGGAATTCTATTGACTATAATGAACTTACCTCCAAAGAGTATTTTAGCTTCTCTGTGCTCTGCTACTCGGTCCCAATTAAAAGTTCTCTGGACAAGGCAAACACACTTCAACGTAGTCATTCGTTATGGCGTTGCTTGAGTGGTTATCCGATGTTCTTCTCTCCTGTGTTCGCATCTTTTTATGTCCGTGCTGTCCTCTCTCACCAATTTTGGGAAATACCATTACTTCTAGCTTCCTCTGTATAGCACACAACAGCTATGCTATGCCACATCCACCGAGAACAGAGCTTTTCTCATCACCGGAAGATACGAATTTGAATAATGCAACTCTGCTCAACTCTGATTGGTTACACTATTATTGGCGGAGTATGAGGAGGAACTTGACCTAGGTAAATTATTTTGGCCTACATTATTTCTTTGATATTTGTGAATGAAGTGACAGAGTCCAATACTAATTATGCAGTGCAGTTTTAGAAAATGATATTAATGTCAAGGAAAAGATTTAGCCTATGTAAACTCCCTGCCAAATAATAACTGCAACTGCATTAACTAGGCCTATACCAAGTAACATTAGTATGTTGAGAATACACACACTCAAAAGTTGACAAATGTGGTGTTGTTTTTCTGTCAAAAGCATTCAAAAAGTATGCTTTGACATTGTGACATTAGTATATTGTAAATGTACTGAATAAGTATGTTAATTAAATACAGTACAATACATGCAGTATACACTAAAAATAGTTTGTGATGCAGTATACACTAAATGATGCAGTATACACTGTATATGATGCAGTATACACTAAAAATAGTTTGTCTATAACCTATTTATCAGAGGGCACTGAACATAAAATTAAGTACACATTTCAATGTGTTAGTGTATAGTAGTGAGTTTGTGTTTACAGTTCCGCAAAATGAGTGATGTGGAGTAGGTTGTATTTATACATTTGCAAATTGTGTGTTATAAAAGTGCAAACTGTGTGCAAAGCAGTGTTTGTGCTTTTAATTATGCAAACTAAGTGAGTAGTTTACCTACAACTATTAATAGTTTTAGAAATTGTGCTACAAGAATCATTGTTAGTGTTTAAGCATTCAGAAAAAAACTGTAAAACACCCATCCCCAAACATGACCAAACAAAAGACAGGAACTTTCAAGAGAGGCTGGAGGCAGATTGGGCGACTTCCTCCCAGGTTTTAATTAGGCCCACTGTGAATTTGAGTTTGATACCCCTGTCCTTAACTGAAGGTTTTATGAAAAACACAACAGCAAAAGAGAAAACACAACAGCAAAAGAGAAAGCACAACAGTAAATCAGAAAACACAACAGCAAAAGAGAAAACACAACGGCAAAAGTGAAAACACAACGACAAAAGAGAAAACACAACAGCAAATCAGAAAACACAACAGCAAAAGAAAAAACACCACGGCAAAAGAGTAAACACAATGGCAAAAGAGAAAACACAACAGAAAACCAGAAAACACAACGGCAAAAGAGAAAACGGAAAGGGAAACAGAACGGAAAGCAAGTTTCATAGTGGTTGAACTTTAATACAGTAAAATCTCAAATTATAGCTGAGTCTTGAACTGCCGCCGTTTTCAGGCCCGGTCTGATTATGGATTCAGACAAATAAAAGCCGACCTCAATTATAAGCCTGCTCTGACTTTTAGATTTTGGCTGTTTGTATATAGGTTTCTGTGTTTACTGATTTCCATACATGTAATTAAATTTTAATGCAGCATTGGGTAACACTTACAGTTTTTTTTCTGAATGCTTAAACACTAACAATGATTCTTGTAGCACAATTTCTACTAGGGACACAAACTATTACAGATTTTGCCCATTGCTTGAACACTATTGACACATGCTAAAATCAAAGGAACATAACTTGAAGTTGTTGTGGCCATACCTTAAACAAAGTGTAACCATACCTTAAACAAAAGTGCTGCTTTGCACTTTAGTAGCAATTCTGCAACACACTTGCTCCTTTTTGCAACACACTGCTCCTGCACACAACTCACTATTTCATACATAAGACACTTCAAAACTGAAATCTCATGCTACCATTGGGAAAACACATCTATTCAAAATACAAAACACACTGCGCAATTGAAAAAACTTACTTACAAAACTGAACACCAATCAGCCAGCTACAAAAAGTCCTTAGTTACTGTAAGACATTTTGAAAACTTGCAAGCATGGACGAAGGGAGAGCTAGAGACAGAGGTAGAGGAAGAGAAAGACAGAGAGAGAGGGACGTGTTTGGGGCCATATAAGGACCATAATTTCAGATGATGCAAGATTTACTGTATAGTGGACCATGACGTAAATCATGTCCTGACTATGAGGGACTTGAACAACTTGAAGTTGTGTTCTTGCCCCTTACTCACCATGGTGAAAAATCTGTGGAATTGAATAAAAACAGTAAAAATCAAGGACTGCAGTGTTTTATATAAAGTAGACTAGTGTGTTGTTGTTGATATGAGAGTGTATTGACATGACATAGATGTGAATGGTTTATTTATCTGTGTTTTTCCTGACTTCCTTGTGTGTAGAGTTTTGGCACCATGAGTCAAGTTTTGCAAAATGTGTTCAAGCAATGGACAAAAACTGTAATAGTTGTAGGTAAACTACAACTATTTGCATAATTAAAAGCACAAACACTGCTTTGCACACAGTTTGCACTTTTATAACACACAATTTGCAAATGAATGTGATGAAGGGAGAGGGTGAGGAGGTGAAGAAGAAGGAGGAAGGATAAGAAGACACTACATTATACTGTACACTGATCATGACTACATATAATGTTCAGAGACCAGAGCAGATCAGGTATGTCATCTTATGGGACAATGTTAGGTTCCATAGAGCTGCTTTGGTCTGCAACTGGTTTACAGATCACCCACTCTTCACTGTACTCAACCTCTCCCTTTACTCTCCATTCTTCAATCCAACTGAAGAATTCTTCTCTGCCTGGCGCTGGAAGGTCTATGATGATATTCCCATCAATAATTTCTCTCTCTTTCTCTCTCTCTATTTATATGACCACGACTGCTGCTACAATCTTGTGTTGCACTAAAAACTTCCCAGTGTACACTGTTGGAACACTTACTATATGTTATGTCTTGTCTTGTTATATCCTGTATGTTACCTAAGTATAAATTTGCCCTAAGCCTACTTGCACTTTTTTTACTGTAACATTACCTTAATGTTTAGAATAGTTTTTGTTGTGCATCTGCACTTTATTATTGTCAACGTCTACGCATGGGACAAGTGTGAAACGTAATTTCGATTCCTTTGTACGCCAAGTACATGTGAAGAAATTGACAAATAAAACTGACTTTGACTTTGAAAATGTATGTTTTCTTGTGTTTGTTTTGATGTGTGTAAATAAACACTCATACTTATGTGAATCACTGTGTGTTTACAGAACTATGACATAATGATGACAAAAGTATGACTGCAAATGGACATACCCTGCGCACAGAGAAAGCAAAATCCAGATGTGTTTTTCATATATACCATCAGTGTGTGGTTGGCACATCGTGTGCTTATAAATATGATGGTTAGTGGTAACTGTTTGGTACAAAAATACCACTTTTACAAAGGTTTGTAGAGTTAATCAAGATGTATTATCTTTTGCAAGAGGTCTAGAATGTTTTGCTGATTTGGTCTAAGGTTTTTCAATTTGTGTGTAGAGTTTTGCAAAAATAGCCAATTCTTAGAAAAAATGTGTTTAAGCAATCAGAAAAAACTGTAATAAAAGAATCTTGTGTTAGTCATGATGCTATTCACCAAACTAATACTATTCACCTTTGCTCCTATAGTCTATTGCTCTGAGTCACCATTCAATAATCTTTAGTGTAATTGCTGTGGCTTTGGTGTAACTGTAGTAATACAGCAGTTTGACTACAGTTGTTATACTGCAGTTACTCTTGTAGTACAAAAGCAGTATTACAACAGTATAAACTAGGCTACAGTAATACTGTGATAACAACTGTCTAGTTGTCACAGTTGGCCTCAACGAGGCAAGACAAAGACCCACTCGCAGGCTACACAGAAACAGGACTTTATTGGACACGAAACACTAAACAGACTTACAGGCAGGGAGTGAGTTGGCTGGAGTTGAGTTGGAGACAGAGGAACATAAGACAAACTGGCGTGGGCACTGAACACAAAGACAATGACTGGCAACGGTGTGGGGAAAGACATGGGTTTAAATACACAAGGTGATTGGGGAAACAAGACACAGGTGAACTAAGGCAGGGTAACAAATGAGGAGATAACCACGAGACACATTGCAGGTGAAGGGGTGGAGCTGGAGAAAAGAGCGGGAAGACAGGATCACATGACACACCAGGAAGTGATTGAAAACACAAGCACATGGTGAAACAGGGAGTGAACACAGAACAGAAAACCCAGTAACCATGACACTAGTATCATGGTACACTGTAAAAAAATCTGTAATATGAAAGTATTTTACTCTGTATTTTATATTTTTTCTGCTTTTTTAGAATACTATTAAATTTACATAAATAGACTGTGTTTTTAAATCACTGTAAATGTAATAATAAACCATTTATGTATGTATTTCTATATATATATATTTTTATACATATACATATTTATATTGTTCAAAATACATTCACAAATGTACAATAATTTTTGTTCACAAATTCACAAATATGTGTCTGTTTAAGAGATTAAACGATTACTTTAAAATTCTACTTTAATACTATGGAAAATAATAAAAATGATCTAAAATTATAGAGAAGAATTAATAATCAAATGAGTATTTGAGCTATAATTGCTGAAAATGTTAGTCATCTAGGTCTGTTTCAATATTTCTGAGGTAAAAAGTGAAAATATAATGAATAGGTCAAGGAATAAAAACTAAAAGAACATATAAAACATTGCAAGGCCAAGCTGTGCTAATTATATCTTAAAAAAAAAATAGATGTAGAGGTAGGAATTGCAATATAAATCTCAAAGTAGGCCTATTCCAAGAGCGTATTTCTGAACAGAAATAGTTTTATCAGGGGACATTTTGTTACAACTCTCTGGTCCTTGGGTCAGGTCTAATTGGTGTCGGCGAAGGTCTGCGACGACGCAACGCACAAGTATAAATCCAGCTTTAGGGGTCATGAAAACAGCGTGACATGCCATTGGATGTTGGGACACATAACGACATGACTCTACACGTCGACCAACCACAACGGTCGCAGGAATGGCCGTGGAAAGCGCGGTGGAAGAGAGAAGTTTGTGGAAGTTCAACGCAGTGCTGAAGGCAAGTACTGAATATCAAATTCAGCTTAGTAGAATTAGCTTGGTATTGCGTTTACTGAGACGGCAAAAGACATGGAATCCCTAGCTATGAAGGCACATCGTCTGTTTGAATAGCCTAAGGTGTATTTACTAAACACCTAGACCAGCTGCTAGCTTGCTGGCTAGCAGAGTTTTGTTTGCTAATTTATTGGCAGCCAGCAATCTGCGATTCGTGTAAACACAGCAGTTGCTACGCGGATAGTTTCTATTTCTACAGGCGGCCCGCGACGACCAGCTGCCACTGATGCATTTGTCTTAATGTAAAATTAAGTATACAACATAAGAGCTAACTGGCGGGTTGCTCCACTGTAGCAACGCACCTGCACTCCTGTAGAGAGCTTGTGCGCCAAGATGCGCTGCGTGATGAATTGAGAGAAATATGTAGTTCTTTTTACAATCATTGTTATTACATGTACTTCACAATACTTTGACAATACTGTATAACACTATGGTCATGCTAATGAAGCACTTTTTGAAATAGGGAATGGAGGTAGCCCACTGTGCTAGCTTTGCCCTGAAAAATGTAATGGACATGTAAACTAAGGATACGCTAAGTATATTCTTTTATTTTGTGGAGTGGAAGTAGGCTAAAGCAGCTGAGGTGAATTATTTGAGAACATATAAATGTACATTGCATACATGCATTGTATTTGAATTTTGGCTGGTTTCATGATTCATAAGGTTATTTTCTTTCTCTGCAGATTAGTGGCGTGGGTTTTCTAATGTATTCAGTAAGCTGTAAAGGTGAGTGTTGTGCTGCAGTTAAGGATGTCAAAAGATTACATCTGTCGCAGTTGTGGTACTTGATAACCCTAAACGGGTATGTTCAGCATCAAGGGCTTTGTAAAAATGAGCCACATAATCAGTTTGTATGTTGTAAAGAAGGTTGCAAGTTTCAGTTCAGAAATGATAATGCTTTTAAATGTCATGTTTATTGCCATCATCAACAGCTGCTGTGTCACAGTGTCCAAATTTGCACAACCTCTTTGTCAGAAAGAGTTGATTGATCTGAAAGACCTTTTCTGTCATCCACAATGTATATGTAAAAATGCATAAATGTAATAAATGTAAAGCACAAACACTCGACTTAGAGTAAAGATTGAGTTTTTGACAGTTTACATGCATCTTTTATCCCTTCTAGTCCTCCTAGTCATGGATACAGAAAGTCCACTTCTGTCTTTCATCAAGTCTGCCTAAACTGAAAGAACCTGAGCCTTTGCTTCTACAAGATTTAGGAGTTCAGGGACTGGAGGACCTAAGCTATCTTCACTTTTTTCACATGTATTTCAGTTCTGTATACTAAAACGTTCATGTCAGAAAAATATGCATAGTCAAATACTGGGCACACTTGTTGACACAGTTAATAGTAAATGGTAGTTGTGTTGTACTGTACGACATAATAGTGAAAGAGAAACACTTAGAAGTGTACCAATTTAGCTGAGTGTATAATTATGTTAACTATTGATATTCCCAGATTAAGCTTTCTGATGTCTGCGTTTAAATATAAGACGTAATTCCAGTACTGTGTCCTTTATTAGACCATCAAGATGTGTTTGACAGTCCTCCAAGCAACCAACAGTTCCAGTACCAGTACAAGTCCAGTCTGACGAGATGCTCATTACTAGTGAGTACATGCCACTGTTTTACAGAAGGACTCTCTTAAAGTGTTGGCATAAGTTCAGGGCCGGCTCGTCCATTAGGCAATATAGGCAAATGCAAGGGGCGCAATCCATCCAGGGGGCGGCGTACAAAAAATGCAAACATTCCACTATTCTTAAAACAAGTTAGTATTAATGTGCCTTATAATTAAAAGAAAAATCTCACATGCCTTTATCTATAGGCTAATAATAATAATGATGCATTACTTTCCTGTGGCGCCCAACCTCCCTCCTTTGTCTAATTAGTCTTTGTGCTACATGGGAGAACGCAACGCAACCTCGCTTAAATCGTTAATAGACTGTTGTCCATCATGGTGAATAACAACGCATATTTCTGCGGGTGTTTAGCATGCAAGAAACAGCAAGTTATAACTTAAAGAAAACCATAAGGTAAACCGCTCCTTTACAACATACAGCAAATGGTCAGTTATTTTGCCTACATTTGTGACGCAGTAGGCCTACTTGTTTACTTTAGGTGACGTGCATCCCGAAAACTACATCCATTAATGAGGATTTAACTGTTGGTTAAATCAAAGTCCTTCTCCTATAAAAACGTCTCTGGCAGAATTTCACCTCAGCTGAGTTAACGGTGCTGCGGCAAATATAGGCCTAAATGTGCCGAATGCAGTTTGCCCTCTGCTCATATTGCGTTCAGTAATCAGTCCCTCCAGGATTTTGCGGGCCTTTTTTGTGATTGTTGCGGCCTAAAATACCTGATGTTGCGGGAGCTTTTCCCAAAAAATGCGATGAAAGTTGCGGTGATTTTTAGTTCGTTGTTGTGATTATATTGCATGAGGAAGTAAAAGTTGCTATAAGTTATTGTGATTTTCCCTTTTTTACTTTTTTTAAAATGAGGAAATATTAAATTATTACGGAAAAAAGCTGCCAACTCCCTCAACTTCAAATGAGGGACACTTTCCTGGATATCTCAAAAAGATGAGGGACACTTTCTTGCAGGTGTATGTGCACAAAATGGCAAGGTTTTATAAATTTATTTCACAGTTTAAAAGTACAATCCACTTCTTGCTCCTTTTCTTGAAATACTGTAGCACTAGAATATAAACAACAAACCCTGAAAAGTTTTACAGCAGGCCCAACTTTTGAAAACATTCAAAAATGTAACAGCATAGAACTTTTTGTCATTGTCCATCTGTCGCACAGGCTACATAGGCCTACTTTAACCTATATTTTATTGCCTTATATTATATTTTATTGGCCTATATTATAGCCTATGTGCAATAATATTGCCTGTCTCTTTTGTTATCCTCAGTTGTCTGTATAACAATATGTTATAACCAGTTGGGCAAGCCTAATCAGGAAATGTAGTTAACTAAGCACCCACCAGTTACTCCACATCAGATGAAACTTCACTACACCAAAGCTATTTAAGACCAAATGTAGCTAAAAACGACTTCAAAACAGCTACATTTCTAATGTACAAAATGCCTATATTTAATAATCCAATTTTCTTCTAGACTGTTACTGTATTGATTAACAAACAGCTCTCTCAATAGCTATAGCCTACAATAGTAACTGATTTGTATATAGCCTATTGATATGCCTATTGGTATGCCTACTGTATGCCTGTTTACTGTGATGTGATCATACATTGTGGACTTTTTTTGGCATGACTGATGCATCAAATGCATCACATTATTGCAATGAACTGATCTTCCATGTACAGCCTAGATAGAGGATTTGCTGCTGTGAGCTGATGTGGTGATTTTTACGTCCATGTCTAGAAGGGCTCAAACTGATTTTACTCATACAGGCACACACATACAGGCCTCCATGCAGGTCTACAGGAAGGTCCTTATTTGGGATTGAATCCGGTTATTGACTGAACCATGAAGGACACCACACCAAGCTGAAACTATATTCTCATTAGGCTGAGAACTAAATCATTTAAAAAGACTGATATCAGATTCTGAGGGAGGGAGTGAAGGCCCAGGTGGCGCTGGGACCTGCTACAGAACAGAGATTTATTATGAAGTGGTTTTATGGAAGCATAAGCTCAGCAGAAGATGAACAAAGAGACTCTGTAGAAGTGGTCAGGGAGGATGAGTGGAACTGGCCAGAGTCCGGTACCAAGGAGATAATGAGCCCTGGTCACACATAAACAGGGCACAAGTCCTGAAGCACACACACACAGATGCACAACATACAAGGTCACTAACACACAGGAGCCACAGAGTTAGACATGGAACGATTGTTAGAATATCCATGTATATGTATTAATATCAACTGAACAACACAAGTTTCTAATCTGGGAACACACCTGATCTAAGGTATAATTAATGTAGAGAGTGTCTTAGTATTTTCCGGGTCGTGAAGTGATTTGTGAATAAGTGTAGTCTAACCCAGTCTAACAAAACAAGAGGTGATTTTACAATTGAACGAGCCTGAGCTCTATCTAAAAGATATAAGACTTGGAGCTAATCCAAAGCAGATGTTGAGAGCAAAAGCCATAACACAAGGTCATGAGATGGAAAAACTATAAGGTGGAGCACAAGCTCCTCCATGTGGGTAAATTGGGTGAACACGGTTGAAAGGGAAAATGTTCATAATAATGAGAGGATATGAATATCCATGGAATTGGAGATAAGTGACCAGAAACTGATAGGACAGATGTTTTGAACCCAGATAAGTTCTTAAAATCCAATTGGACAAAAGTAAATTAAGGCTTCATTCAAAATATCCATGCACGGGGAGAAACAGGGGCTTTTTTCAGAGAAAGGAGATTTTGGGCTTTGAAGGAATATTTTGAGGGAACCCCGAGCTTTGGAATATCAGAGACAGACATAGTACAACTTTCCTTGTGACTGTGTATTTCTACAAGTGACTGTCAATAAAGATCCAACTTCAGCACTCTATCTCCTGGCGTGGACATCGACTAACTAATTATTCTACCACACTGATGCTTGATAATATAACTTTAAGGATCACTTCATTGCAAAAAAAAACTAAATTAAGCTATCAGAGTCAGTATACTCATGCTGTAGCTTCACTACAGCCACGCTACTAAATGTAGTTAAACTAGCTTATTAATTTGCATTGAAGCTACTGCCCGACATTGATTATGACTTCGACATTTAATTCAAGACATGTGATTTAAAAGGTGTAGAACTTTCTTGCCCATTTGTGATCACTGTTTCTGTCGAATACATTTTCTTGGTGTTGCTCTCCTGACCTGTCTCTGATGTTTCTTGTCGTCTGGGTCTCTGTTGGTATCATCTTTGCTCCCTGTCTTACTGTTGCTATCCAGTCAAATGTTTGATAAGCCTATAGCTAAATCGTAGCCTATACCTCCCGATTAAATGTGTTAAGTATAAAAACACGGAAGAAATGCCGCCACGTAAAAAACAGAAGCAAACGCGTAACCAGATGCGCTTAAAACCCGATTGACTGGGAGAATTGGGGTGCTTCAATGTGGGCCTGGCAATTAGAATGCCATTGATCGCGCTGCAAAGTAGACATAGACGTGTGATTCTAGCTCAGTGTAAAAAAAGATAGTTTGTCGACATGAGCTCGACAAGACCACGCAAATGATTGGTCAATTTTGCGGGAAAGTTGCGGTGATTAGTTAAAATTGCAACATCGCCCTGAATTCACGGGGATTGGTTGAAGTTGCGTTGATGTTGCAAATCGCAACATCGCGAAATCCTGGAGGGTCTGAGTAATGCTGCTCCGGGCCAGTGGCATTTTTTATTTTTTATTGTAAGACAGGCATTTTTTTAATTTTTTATTCTAAATTCTAAATGAGCACGTAGTTCATTTGTTGAGAGTCGCGTTGTAGCAGAATTGTATACCGAGTGACTGGAAGCCACGGCGGGCAACTCACAGGGCAAGCAACTCTTACCCTGTCCCATTTTGTTCGCAACAACTGCACATTGCAACCTTTGCCAGCTTTTTGCCCTCCCATCCAATTGTATTCTCACAAACGTGGATATTTTAATTTACTGAGACAAAAGGCACAGTACTAGGCTATATGTTCACAGCGAATGAAAAATTGAATTATTACCGGACTCCCTTGATGAAGTTACTACCGGACTCCCTGTGATTGTATCTTCATATTTCTAGTTGGTTTCATGCTTTATACTGACAAAATATGTGACAAAGACCTCTTTTAGTCAATGCTGCTCAATTTTCAAGCAAGTTCTCATAATATTTAAGTAGTTATTAAACAATCTTTGTTGCAGACAAATTCACGTTGAGCTGACCCCAGAATTATTACCGGACTCCCTTTAAACAAGCTTGGCTGCCGTCGTCCTATGATTATATCTTCATACTTATATAGTTCATTCTTTATACTGAGAAAAATGTCTATACGTGATCATATTGAAATACTGGAACAAAATAGTCGAGTAAAGGGCACAAACAGGTTTCAAATTGTACACTAATGGATGGCGACCGATGAGGAGGGATGGAGAGCCCATAAAATTATTTGTCATAGTCAGTGCTTGAAGTGGTCTGGAATGCAGCGGAACGCAGTTTCGGAACTTCTGTATTTTCGTGGTTTGCGTTCCACTTTTGGATGCCACTTTTTTCCGCGCACCGGCAGTGCTTGAAGTGGGCCGGAACGCAGCAGAACGCAGTTCCTTACTTCTGTATTTTAATCTTTGGGTTGCGCCATTTTATTCTGCGTTCCGGTAGGCCTACTTAGCTGAAACTGATCCAACACAGCGACAGTGGCACGAGAATAGACAATATCACAAGACCGATAAAAGACTACATTACCCACGAGACACGACAGTGCCCTATCATATACATCCACTGAGTCCCAACGCATCGCATCAGGGAAGCAATGCAAACTGTCACAATTTATACTGTGAATGTCATGATGGCATTGTTCACAATGGCACTACGGCCCTATAAGTTTCCCTAAGATTAGATGTATTACACTGGTCTGGTTCATGTTGTTTTAATGGTTTTTCAGTATCATTTTTTTTGTGAATGAGGAAAAATTAGCCTATGCAAATAGGTTATTGCTTGGAAGAATGATTACGATAGTTTTTGAAACAACACATCCAAAAGACTTACAATGTCACCGAACAAATGTCAGATGTTGTACAATTAGAGTTCCTGCACTTATTTTTTCCCACTTCAAACACTGGTTATAGTTGTACTTTTTAGTTAATGCAAACGCTTATTATTTCAAAATGGTAATGCACTGACCGCAAAACGTACTGCTTTGACTTGCACGACCTACTGGGGGACGGTTGAAACAAGTGTTTCAATTGTCCCGACAGTGCCTGCTCGCAGCAAAAGCCGTTTTTCTCCTAGACTAAAAAAACATTGACATTTCATACTGTAGGAGATGTTACACCATCAATTCATCTGCTGTTTAAAAGTGATAAGTGTATATTATGTCGCCCTTAAAATGACCCCCCGGGTCTAACTTCAGATAAGTATTGCATATCGACACGATTTTCCCTGGGTCTGGCTAGTATTACAAGCTGTATGGGATGACAAAATTTCATGTTTGAATTGTGAATGGTTTACGAGAAAATCTCAATGGTTAATTCGTCCCCCGGTTCAATCTTCCCGGCTCTCCCCTACAGAAGGGGCGTTTTGCGCCACCAGGCTCTCAGCACCCATCATCTCACTTGCATTGTGTATAAATATCGGGGGGAGGGGGGAGGCTATACGTGCAAACGATCTGCTGGGAAGATGGGCGACTAATTGTTTACAAAAACTGCAGAGTGATTCAAATAGCCTATTAAAAGTACTATTTCACATCTTACACTCAAAATTACACATTGCAATAACAGAATCAAGTAAATCAAGTAAGTATTGCAATAACAGAACCCCGTTCTGGAGCCATACTGTAGTCCATAGCCAGGTGAACACGTGTAGCCTAGTTCATTTATTGTGAGGCGCGTCCTTTGCCACAGAGTCGGCGGCAAGGTGGGGCATTTGAGGGCCCTGCCTCACCTAGCAGCCATTGGTCCCCCCGCTCCCCCCAGCATAGGTCGAAAAAAGTTAGGCTTTCATTTTATTAATATTTTAAAATTAATATGAAATGAAATAAAAAAATAAACTGGAGATCGGGTCCGAGTCCGTGTACTTTTTTGATCATTCACTATTGGATTGTGGATGTCACACGGATTGGATTGTGGACGCATGCTATTTCATTGCACCTTCAAGACATTGGCGCTGGACGTGGACGTGGCTGCTGTGAAGTTGTGATATTCACAACCCAAGCGTAGGCCTATCTGATGCTCGGCTGGAAATCGCCGTTCCAGAGACTGTTGATGAAAAGATCTTTGGAGTAGCCTACCGAATTTTGAAGCCAAACGTGGACGCTGTTCATTTGAACAAGTTTCTTAAACCCTAACTGCTGAAGAAACAGCGATTTCCAACTGTGCACTCGCTTCTAAACATCACAAAATCTTAGAACACGCATAATGTCCTCCTTAGATGCTGTGAAATATCTGCATGCGCTGCATGCCCTCGCGACATTATGTCTGAATATGCTTAAACACGCGATGTGATGCGGGTGACAGTATCAAAACAAACCCATGCAATGCCCAATTCGCCCAAAAGAGTTGCTAACGTTAGCCTACTTCCAAAAGGGTCACAAGTCATAATTCAGAACGATAAGTTTTTTATATTTTAGTATTTAATTTTCAATTCCTAAAAGACACACAGCCATTGCTTTAGTTTCTGCCTAAGAAATAATACACTACCTGTACAAATTTATATACAAGCCTTTTTTCATATACAAGCCTTTTTCATTTTTCATTTCATTTCCCATGTAACATCCACAATCCAATAATGAATGAATGAAAAAGTACACGGACCAGATTGTAAATTGCACTTGCATAACACGTTCGTTCAATGATCATTGGTCGCTGAGTAAACTTGTTTCATTTGATTTCAACGTGCCTGTATCCGTCAGCATAGTTCACTGTATTAATTAGGCTATTTTTATTGAATTTAATTATTAATTACTATATTTAGCCTAGGGTTGGTTAACACAAACACGAAAACAACACTCAAATAAAAGACTATTTACAGTAACAAAATAACAGTAGGCTATTTAGTATAACTAGCCTGTTTCAGCTCAACTTTATTTCCTGACAGCTGTAGGCCACGTTAGAACACTCGCAGTCAAGGTTGCTCCCAAGTGCCACCTGGTGGTTGTTTGGGTACACTGCAGCTTCTTCCGAAAAAAATAATTAAATAGTGCGTGACACACACATGACGCACGTGAGGTTTGTGCGTGCACAAGGAACTTGGACTTGTCAAAAATGGCATTTTTAGCCCAATGCTAATAACAAACCTCACTGATCTGACAACTTAGCTTATACTCCCACAGAAGTGGCACAAAATAAAACGTATCAATTTTCTAAGCAGATAATAAGGAGAACTATGTATGGCGGAAGAACACTTGGGAGCCCTTCGCCGTCGGCGCAGTAATATCCTCACTCCTGACAAATCTTCTCCCCCATTGACTGTATATGTTCTCCCCCAAGGATGTTACTGCGCCGACGGCAAAGGGCTCCCAAGTGTTCTTCCGCTTGAAGTGTTTTCTGCTTAGAAAATTGCTACGTTTTATTTTGTGTCACCACAACCATCTTTAATAAATATTTGAGTATCCGCATGTAAATAGGAAAGACGTGGATTTGCTTGGTGGCTGCTTGGTAGCAAGGCTATTTGGTGTACATTGAAAGAACTGGGTTAAGCTAAATGCTAAGAAAGTAGCATCACGCACCAGAACGATTGCATGCATGCACAGACACAAAACAGGTATGTATCAACTCGTCTAAGTTAGGGGAAGAACATATTTCAATACTGAAGTACGGTGGCGTGTTGCTTTACTCGTGGACTGTCTGACAACTGTTGGCATTTTAAATTTCAAATTCCTTGGCAGAAGGAATAAAACTTTTTTTTCCCCTTGATGTGTACAGCTTGTGCTGTAGGAAAGTGAGCGTGTTTTAGTCACTAGTAAAGGGACTCACTGCTTTGTGGAAGAGTTAAATCATCGCAAGGTTTTGAATTGTATTCCACTTTGTGATACCCAAAATCATTGAAAACAATACATAACAGTTTAAATGTTTATTACAAACATGCAAGTTGTGCAGATTTGTTCGCAACACGCCCCTACTGAACATATTGACCAAAATTACTCCTTAACTCTTTCAAAATTGTATGGCAATAACATTTTAGACCATGAACTGTTATAGCACAGTTGGTAATATGTTCTCATGGAAAATTAAAATCAAAGAACACACAATCACACATTGACTCTTTTAATGGGGTGCCTATTCATAGGCTACTCCCATTTTTTATTTTCCAATCTGCTTGTTCTCTAATATTCACGTTGCATTTTTTTGTAAGCGTTGAATTTCACTGTTTCTTATTCATAATTTCAAAACTTTAAGGACCTATTTTCCAAAGTTCTTGCGCGTTGTCAGAAGTCTTTCGGCATTTTTCTTTGGGGGCGGTCCTCGCGCAAAACGCTATATTGCCTGCAGGAAAAGTAAACATTGCGCTTGGCGCATAGTTCAAATGGGTTGCCTTAAATTAATGGTTTAGTTATGTGTATGTTTGGGGTGTAGCATGTAACAAACCAATAGGAGTTCACACTGTCATTCCCTTTAAAAGCCAGGTGAATCTTTCCATGTCGTATTATGTATTATGATGGCGGATTAACCTTAACCGAAATGTTTTCATGTGAAGAAAATGTGCGCTAGGTGAAGGCACAGGATATTTACAATATATATAACCAAAATATGAACTAAAATGACGTGCTTTCGGTGTAGCCTAAAATGTAGTTTCTAGTTTGATCTACTGTAGTTTGAAAACTGTATTCATATCCCTATGTGTCCGCTACTGGTCAAATATCCCGTCAGTTGCTTGATATTAATTCTCAGTAATTACTGCAATCAACAAAGTTCTGCAAATATTATATATTTTACAACTGGGTCTCAGGAATCTGTGAAGTAGACACAGCCCCTTAACTCAAAATCCATTGATTTCACAGAATCATAATGAAATTTCCGTGAATTACAACAGATTTATCTTGAAAGCACATAACTATATGCTCATTCCATGGTGCCCGCATGGATCTTCTTATTAAAGACAGCAACCTGATTTTTAATAAAATAACCATAATGTGGTGTATGTGATGTACATTTGAATTTTATATTTCGAGGACTCCATATGTGCTGCTGCTTGCTCTTGCTGCGTGTACGTGCACTCTTCTACATCCCAAAGCACTAAGCGCCCATAAAATAGCCTTTGAACAATGCACAAATTATTCCTGACCAGGTTTTTTCTGGTCAGTGGCGAACTGATGTTTATACCCTGTAAAGTAGCAAGTTTAGCCAATGTGCCGCACCACACCCCTTCTTTTCCCTGATACGCCCGACAGCACAAAGCGATCTGCTATCTTGACAACGAACATTTCCCCCGGAAAAAAAGAACAATGCGCTTGCACAAAATAGCAATGATAGGTTGTGCAAGTCGTGAAAGCACAGTGTGTATTATCGGGCCCTCAGTTTTTAAAGATTTCTGCTGGAAGAATTGAGATTTAAAATTTTCTTATTCAAAGATACAAGCTCTCTAAACCAAATTTAGAATTGTTGTGAAAAAAAGAATAAAAAAAAATGTAAGAGAATGCCTCACTGCTTACTAATTTTCTTTCAGACCATGGCTGGAACAAATTTGGAGTTTCCGAGGGCGAAGGTCAAAGCTGTCATGCGATCAAAACTGAACAATGAAGACAAGCTGTGGAAGAAGCGGAATGCACTTAAAATTCAGTAATTCAACTTTAAATAAAAAACATTTTGGGAAATTGTAAAAATAAACAACTTTTTTGAGAAATGAAAAGAAAATGTTGGATTTTTTGTGTAATTAAAATGTATAATAATTTGTTTGATATAATTAGAATTACCAAGTTTTTTTTATTATGATGTGTTATTTTAGGTATTTCACACCACAGTTTAATGTAAAGATCATTGTAACAAAAATAGTCGATTGTCTGTGTCCATTTCATAATACTAGTTGCCTATTACTGGACATTGCTCCATCATGTGTTGTATATACGCCTTGATGTTCTTGCATACTGGCCTGATGTTGGCTTGTTACGCCACTGGGCTATCAAATGTGTAAATAGCATCACACAAAGTACACATGACGAAGCCAGCACTATGCTCATCGTCTTTCATTATTTCAACAAATGTCTCCCATACTTTGTTCTTTCTGTTCGTGTGTTTTAGGAGCTTCCACTCCCCAGTTTTCATCTTCTCTCTTACCGCTTCCAGCTCTAACTGTATTCTCATGCTGCATCTAAAGTATTTGTTTTTAATAGGCCATTTTGTCTGCTAGATAAATTACGAAAGTTTAATCAGCATCTTTATTTCAAACGACACGACTGACCGCGACCCGAATGTCATTAAAAAATATTTTATGCTGACCCGTAACCGCGGGTGACCGTGGTGGACTGCAGGCACCCGCTCAAATTGGATCAACTTGCGCACCACTGGTAAGTACTAGTGGAAAAGGGGCATTAGTGTACATATATACGGGTGGCTGGGTTTAGTGTTTATGGCTCAGTATCTGTAAAAAGCCATTTTGGATATGTACTTTGTTTGCATTGTTACTTGTATGGCATCAGAATGTCTTTGCTCTTATGTTGAGTAGAGTAATAATATGTCTGGTTGTGATGATTTCTAACTGGTTTTCTGCAATTTGGTAAATAAATATGAAGAGAAAACTATTTATTATTTATTAAGCGGATTTTGAGAATATGGAGATGGAAGAGGAGGTTGCTCTGTCCACGGCACGTATCAACCCGTTATTTCACTGCCTCCAGGAACGATGCACATTCTTGTCACTGTAAAAGAAGAGAAGAGTGGAGAGTTTGGAACCTGGGATGTTTGAACAAGAAGGGTTTGAGGATGTTTTCCTGGTGTTTGGCATGAATTTTCCCCTTGTACAACGTCCCTTTTCGACTTCTTTTAGATTTTCCCGCCATTTTTCCTTTTTTTTTTTTTTTTTCTATAAATTCACAGGTGTTTTGTGTTTATTTATTTTTTGCTAATTTGTTGATGCTAAATCTGGACTGCACAACTTGTTTGGGTCTTTGTGAAACGGGCTGCCTGCCGCCGGGCCTTTTTGGTCCTCTGAGCCAGGTTCTGGCCGACGTTCACAGCCTTCTGCTCCGCTCGTCCGTCCCAGCCGTTAGAGGGGCTCGGCCTCTCGCTGGCGTCCGTAGAGGCTCCGCCCAATTGACAGAACCCGGCAGTGAGCCCGCCGACTGCGTAATGACCGCGGCCAGGAAGGCTGCCGTCATCACGGTCCCCCCCAACTCATACTTACCTGGCAGGGGTGATACAATGATCAAGAAGGTTGTTTGCCCAGGGGTCAGCACGGCCTGAGTGCAATGGCCTAGCCTCGCCCTGGGCA